>JAYESA010000449.1:0-190233 GCA_036927795.1 Iris macrosiphon
AACCACGCCAACTGCAGAAATATTATTCAAGGCCTAAAGAGTTATATTTGACATAAGCATAAATAAAAAAAAAATCTGTTGCAAAACTTAAAAAGTAAGAAATCACATTGCTATGGACTCCAAACAATACCAAAATAACCAAATATTATCCATTATTATTTTGAGAACAAATCATAAAAATACATGTGCAAACTTTGGCAAACTAATTTATTAAGTTAAAACTCATTTGTTTTCTTGCGGCATAACAAATCATTTGTTTACTTATACCTCAACTCATTTATCTTTTCAACTTGAAGTTTCTAATCTCTTCAAAGTCCGACCATGTTTATGGGTTTATTCAAATTCTAAATAAAAATAAAAAAAATAAAAAAAATCAAAGTCCGGCCATGAATACAGACATGTGCCAAATCCTCAAAAAAAAATTTCAAAAAAATACAATCTTTTTTTCTTCAATTTCACAAAAAAACTCAAAATTACAATATTTTCTTCTTCGATTTCTCAAAAATACAATATATATATGAGGGATCCACATCCCCAATTTTTTGCATCTCCAAGCATCCCCATGTTATCAACCGTTGGATCTTGTTTAAGTCATCCAATCTTAACCATTGATTTGAATGGCTCTAATCAACGGTTAATATTAGATGACTTAAACAAGATCCAACGGTTGCAAACATGAGGATACTTGGGGATGCATAATGGGGGGATCCCCCCCCCCCCCCCCCCCCCCTCTCTCTCTCTCTCTCTCTGGCAGAAGTTGAAAGGATTTTTTTATTTTATTTTTGGTCCGAAATTCCTTTTTTGCTTTTGTATCATTTCTCCCCATACTACTTATTATTGATTGGAGTATGTGATGGTACCATCTAATCCTATATGGTCTACCGAGGCCAGCCTATACAGCATTAGGAGCACCGCAAACGGAAGTTCAAGAAGTCCTACCACCAGCTCCAGGAGGGTATCAGCCGAGGCCACATTTGATACCCCAGGCACTACTCTTCCAGCAGGCTCAACAGCAGAAGAATCGACTGTAAAGACGCGAGCAAGCCCTGGCGATGACCGTGGAGAACGCGCAGACTCGTGGAGTAGCTAATGCGCGTAAGTGATTCGTAGTTATCCGTTTCTAGTCTTGTTTAGCTCGTGCCTATTGGTTCGTGACCTCAGCCCCAACCTAGTAATTTGAATCTTGTTAATAATAACCTGGTTTTCATAAAAGTTGTAGTTCTTTTACTTTAACTAGATTTTCTCTGGAAAGTGGATAACTTTCATTTTTAGGGATACGGTATTTCCCTAAGTATCTTGTGATGTGTTTCGAACGATACTTGCAACCGTGTCATCTCTGCTGACCGATTATTCTTTTATTGCGAGGACGCAATCCTCTTAAGGGGGGTAGATTGTAAACCCCCTGATTTTTCGAAATTTTAAATTTGGATTATACACAATTTTCTGGATTTTTTTGGGGTTTTTCTGTAATTAAAATCAGGGTTTTAAATATTAAATGATTTTTAATAGATAATAAATAATATTAAAATATTATAAAAATAATATTTTTGGGTGTAAAATGGATAACTGGACTTAGGATAATTTTTCTGGAATTTATCGGACCCCGGACCTATTTTTAAATCACATAAAGCAAATTATTTATTTACTAAATAATTATTTAATTAATTATCTATTAATATTTATTTTTTTATTTTTTTTAATTTCCCTGACCCGGCCCAGCCCAAGCCCGCGGCCCAGAACCCGGCCCAGTCCCCGCCTTAGCGGGTCGGGTCGGATCCGCCTGCCCGAAGCCGACCCGACCTGGGACCCCTTCTCCCTCCCCACGACTCTCTCCTCCCCGCGTTCTCCGGCGGCGCCCGCTTCCCGCTTCCCGCCCCGCCCCGCCCGGCCGCCCGCCCGCCTCGCTCGCCCACGACCCCCTCTCCCCTCCGCCTCCTCCGCCTAGCCGGCCTCCCTCCTCTCCCCTATTTAAACCACCTCCTCCTCCTTCTTCCTCCGCCTCAGCCCGCCCTAGCCGCCGCCACGCTCGCCACCGCCGCTCTCCTCCCCGCCGTGCAGCTCCGCCGCGTCCCCAGCCGCCCTCCGCCGTCCCCAGCCGCCTCCGTCGGCCCAGCTTCTTCTCCTCCCTCCTACTCTCCTCGACGATGAGCCCGGCACCGGCAGCAGCAGCAAGCCGCAGCGGCAGCAGCTCCGGCCACCCCGCGCCGCCAGCGCCGCCTCCTCCGGCCAGCACCCGAGCCCAGCGCGCCCCCGGACCCTCCGCCTCAGCACCGGAGCTCGGCCAGCAAGCCCTAACCCTAATTTTCCTTTGTATCCGACACGTGTCGGACACGGTGAAACCCGGTTTCCGAGGACCCTGTTCAGGTACTCATATCTTCTTGCTCGTAGCTCTGATTTCGATTCCGTCTTTTGTATCGCGAAGCCTGCGTGACCCTCTCGGTGCCCGTGCAACCCGCTCGGGGCATCGCGTCCTGTGGTGATCGCGAATCGCGATCCAAAAACAGGAAAAATAACGCCCTGTTTTACCCCGGAACTGAGTACGCCCCGCCAAACGGGACGACTTGGTAGCGTGCGGTCTTCACAGATACGTGCGCGTCGTTGATACGGACGTGTGGGATTTCGCAGAAGTCGATTCGGGTGTGCGTGCACACCGGGATCAATGCGTATCCGCGGACACCGTCCCGTATCCGACCTTTCTGAATCTCGCTGTAACTTAGTGTGCACACGTCGGATTGAAACGAAACTTGCGCCATCGGACTCATAGCGGTACGCTGGTCCTGTGACCTAAGTTTGGTTCGATTCTGAGAACGTTGACGAAATCGCGTGTCGTGGGCCCCATAGGCCCCGTTCGACGGACGATTTTGTGATCGGCTCATCGGAATCCAATTTTGGAAGTTCCGTTGGGTTTGTATCATCGTTCCTGACCTGTTGACACTAAGTTTGGTGAATTTGGAGACCTTTGACCCTGACACGTTTTTCGGTGCAAAGCGGGCCCACATGTGGACCCCGTTTTGACCCAAAATTGTCGTTTCTGCCCTTGTCTCCAAATTGGACCCAAGGATAGGCGTTTCTAGCTGATTGATATTTTCTGGATCTGATGGTGATGTTTATTTCAGCAACCGGAGTACCGCCTGCAATCCCAGCTGAAGTCAGAACAGCAATTGGAACCAGAACCACAGGCAAGTGTACCTTGCCAAACCCTGCAGCTTGCTATATATTTTCTTGGCTTAATTTTGCATCAGTGGGCAAGTAGAGCTTGTCAACTCGCAGTGATTCTTGTCATAGTATTTTACTTGATTTCTTGTAGATTCATATGTGAACTTGTTTTAACTGCTTAACCTACGAAACGTGTGACGTACTTAGTGTCCGATCATAGTCGGGTGCCAACACCGTACACGATGTTGTGTACGTCATTTAGAGATGGACATTCGATACCCTTACTCTTGGTACTTGTCCTATCAAGTACAACAGAATCCAGGACACTTGACACTATTCATGGACATGATCTTTTTGAGATATTCATGGTGATTCTGTATAGGATACAGACTTTATGGCATTGACATTATGTTCCTAGATACTATATGACTTGTTGCATTAGATATGATCTTAGGTGACATGGACATGGGACCACATGGACATGAGACGTGTGATTACATTGGGTGGGGAGAGACACACAGGCTACAGGCTGAACATATATATATATATATATATATATATATATATATATATATATATATATATATATATATATATATATATATATATATATATATATATATACATGAAACCCCTATTATTGTGAGGCACAAGACTCTAAACCCGAGCTTGGCCCTTTACGTGTTATTACTGCTACCGGCTCCCCGACACAGAGCTGGTAGTGGCTCAGCCTGAGTTCTAGTGATGCTCTCAACTTACATTTATCACTTAGCTGGTTACATAGTTTACCCTGTTGTTTCATTTAATTTCTGCTGCACTGCTTATATTTTGGCTTGTATTATCTGTACCTTGTTATGTCCCCTGAGGACCTGGAATGGACTATGTCCCCAGGTATAGCCGAAGAGATCCACCGTACAGGAGCACTTCCAGGAGCTGTACCAGGACCTGAGGACGAGCTCGCACCAGAGGACTTCTCCTGAGCATTGGCTGTATATAGTCAGTTATTTCTGTTTCTATTTTCAGTTCCTTTACTTCCTGTCTATTTGCATTGATGTACCAGACATATTCTCGGATTGTTCCCCGAGACACTTATTTGAGATTTGCTTATTTATTCTATTGCATTATTTCTGGCATTTAATCTGTGATTATCTGTTGTGGATGAGATTAGAATAACCTGGGACTTGTAATAATTGTTCTATTTCCTGTTAGACTACAGCTTAAGCATGCCCTGATGGATCCATTAAATTGGGTTGTCCATCGGTGCGTGCTGCTGGCCATTGCCACGTGTCCAGTCCCTCGATATTTTGGGACTGGGCGTGACATTAATTAATAAATTTATAAATTTAATTAAGATTATAATTTTGATTAATAAATTATTAATCAAAATTATAATAAAATATTAATTAATAAATGAATAATTAAGATTAATACATTATTAATTATAACTATAATTATAATATTTTTTAGTAAATTATTAATTAAGAATAAAATATAATATTAATGCATAAAATTAATAATTAACTAGTTATTGTAATTGTGATTATAAATAAAATTATTAAATATAATTATAATAAAATAGTAAGTAAGAAATTATAAATTAATTAACTATTAATTAATTATTAAAATTATGAGTATTAAATTAATAAATTATTAATTAAGATTATAATATACATTAATTTATAAAATTATAAAATTAATAAACTATTAATTAAGATTATAATTGTGAATAATAAATTATTAACTAATATTATAATAAAATATTAATTAATAAAATTATAAATTATTAAATTATTATCCACATAGGATTCCATTAGGATTTCATATAGGATTATATGAATTTGAAAATTAATTATTATCTATTTTATAAGTCCAAATTTAAGATCCGACCAAACATATGATTTTTTTAGATTGGGCTTCAAATTTATGAAATCCCCAAATCCGACTACAAATTCAGCCCCTTATTGTACCTGTAATATGTATGGATGCAAGCAACCAAGACCCCCATGAGAATATTAGCACTTCGAAATACTTCCATTCCCGCCCTCTTCCTAGCCTCGGCGTCTACTTTGTTCCTCCGTCCCCCAGTTCGAAACCCTAACCCTAGCTTCTTCTATCCCCGCCTTTTCTTGAGCCGCCGACTGATGGCCGGTGGCAGCAGCAGCTCCTCCTCTATCGAGACCCAGTTCCAGGACTTCCGGGTCCAACTCGAAGGGTCCGGATCCATCAGGGAGCGGATCCGGGCGGTGGCGGCGGAGGTCGAGTCCGCGACCCGGCTCATCCAAGCCAGTCTCCTCCTCGTCCACCAGTCCCTCCCCATCCCAGGTTCGATCCTTCTAGTGTTTTGTCGACACAGACACCGACACGGCGTTTATTCTGGCATGTTCGGGTGCATTTGGAGCGTCCGTGTCGTGTCCGACACGACACGAAACGGACGCCGGTTCTGGGAGTGTCCGTGCTTCCTAAGTTTAGGGTTTTGATTTTGATTTTTTTTTTAAAATTTCCCTATATTTTGTTGTTTTTACTGGTGATGGCGAAGGCTAGGGTTCAGGGCAACTTTCCCTAGGTTTAGGGTTTTGTTTTTTCTAGCTTTTCCCTCCATGGAGAAGTCTATGGTTCATATTGGGGCATTGATGGCGACATCGCTTTTTGTCGTGTCCCGAAGTATTTTGGAGCGTCTTTTGTCGTGACCGGCTTGTGTCTGACCATGGCGTAACGGGGGCACCACACCTATTTTCCTAATGTCCGTGCTTCCTAAGTTTAGTTTTTTTTTTTTTTTTTTTACTGGTGATGGAGAAGGCTAGGGTTTAGGGGCTAAGTTGGAAGGACATGAATATGACACAATAAACACGTATCAGTTTTGGCGTGTGCTAGTGTATTGTGGAGTGTTTGTGTCGTGTCCAATATGTTTCCAACACAACAAACACCATGTGGACACTGCACACACTAAGCGACACTACCCCAAATTTTGGAGTGTACGTGCTTCCTAAGCTTTAGGGTTTAATTTCTTTTTCGTTCTTTTTAATTGTTGTTCCATAATTTTTTTTGTGGGGTTTAGAGGTGATAGAGAAGGCTAAGGTTCAGATTGAGGCGCTGAAGGAGCATTTTGGTCGGATTGCAGAAATCCTCCGGGAATGCCCTGGGCAGTACTATAGGTAAATTCTGTTAATTTTAAAATTTTCTTGTTATTTATTTGTATGCTGGAATGCCTTTTTTGGTAAAATACTCAGGAGTTGTTTTCAGGTACCATGGGGATTGGAAGAGTGAGACGCAGACGGCCGTCTCTATGATCGCATTTCTGCATTGGCTCGAGACAGGGGATCTGCTCATGCACGCCGACGCCCAGAGTAAACTCGGAAGTAGGGGTTATTTTCTCCTTTGTGTTTCTTTTGGTGATAAATTGATAAAGTTTCATTCATTTTATAACTAAGTTTCATAGAAACAACAATGAGCTGATAATGATGTACTTGTGCTATTTTAGTTTCATACAGTTCTAATGAACGTAAGAGTATGTACTTATTAACATTCATGAACTATATTTTTGGTAGGAGTCAATGATATAGAACCTATATTGCACCAACACAAACAATATGACAAAACACGGGCAAAGACACAGAATAGAAGCCGATTTTGGCGTGCTTGATGTACATTGTAGTGTCTGAACGTGTCCGACATGTCAGGACACTGCACTTTTTTTGGAGGGTCCGTGCTTTCTAGTAGAACATATATGAAGTTTCTTCCATCTAATATGTTTAATGCAAAATTTTCAATTTTGCTTTTGGAGCATTTTTATGGTATTGATGAATTAACTGTTCCTGCGTTTCTGATGAGATTTAATAAGGATCACATGATGGAGTACAACAAAAGGAGAAGGTAGTGTACATTTGTTGGTGGGGGTGAGCTTTGGTAGTTTGATATCTACTTTTCTATCCATGCAGTCAACTAAAGAAAAATATTCTTAACTTATGTAAGTAGCTAAACTGATGAAAACAGGGTTTATATCACTTTTCTAATCTTCAATATTCAAGTTACTTTTCGGCTGTTTAGTAGAACTTGATGAAACTAATAACACACTTTTAAAGGTTGTTTGACCTTGAGAAAGTGAATTGTTGTTTGACCTTGAGAAAGTGAATTTTGATGAGAATATTAGCAAGAGAAACACCGTAACAGAGTGCATATTTTGACTAGAAATTGACGTAACTTGTTTCTTCTATGTAGTGGATGCTTCAGAGTTCGGTCTGGATATTGAAGATTATCTTATAGGTTAGTATCCTTTTGTGCTTCTTCGGCTTGTAGATATGTTCAGTTACTGGATTGAACGGCCAATGCATGTAGCTCTCACGAAATTGGTCGTCTTATCAAAATATGGGTTTTCTTTTGTTGGTGTGTGAACAAAATGGTTGTTTATTTGTTTCTACCATGGGTTATGATGAATGCTTAGTTGCAATGCTTAAACCACCTTATACTTTAATAAAAAATATGGTTAACATATATGTATTTGCTGATCGAGTGCTGTCTAATCACATAAGATGGAGAGCATGCTGTATGTACCATCATCAAAACATAAGCAAACCCTCTCTTGGGCTTTTTTTGTTATCATGTATCTAGCTTACAAAAGCTTAATGAGAACCCTTTCTACCCATTAGAAGATGGAAAATTTTGAAGGATTACATGTATTTATCCATTGTGTTTTTCCGTCTGTCTCTTCTTATTTTTCTCATGCTGGTGGCATCATAAAAATGATATGTTTGTTCAACAAATGGATTTTTAATCATAAAATGAGGATGGCGTCTGGCATGACGGTAAGACTTTGTATGTGCATCCTGGAAGTTATCGGTTCGAGTCATGGAAACAACATCTTCATATTTTTTGGGGGTAAGACTGCGTACATCATTGACCCTCCCTAGATCCTGTGTAAGGAGGATCCTCTTGGCACTGTGACGCCCTTTTTTAACAAATGGATTTTTAACATTTTTGGGAACTATGCGATATATGAGGTAGTGGGTGTGATGTCGAGAAATTGTCAATTTTGTGTGTTTATATGAGTCCATATGGATTGATGTTAGAAGCATATTTGTACAGAGATTATGATTATTTCATCCTCAACCAAGCTTTTCACCGTCAACATGGGATTGTGGAAGCTCAAGCAAAATCCAGGAAAAGCTTTTACCAAGTTCGTCGAGATGTCAATATTTGTGAGCTAAATTTGCGGCCAAGGAAGCTGAACAAATGATGTCCTTGCCATAACCCTCTCTTGCCAGTAGGGAGTTTCATAGACCTACCTCTTCCAGCCATGTTGTTGAAGTCTGTGCAACTTGGTAGTATCCCTCCAAGTTCACCAGACTGATAAAGGGTTTGAAAGAAGAGCTAAATATTTATAGGGCATTACTTTCGGTTTAATCCTGCAATAAGCCAAAGAGCCTGATGGAATAACAGCACCATCAAGTGATAAGAAATAAAATTTTAATAAGTTGGGAAGGGATAATAAAGGAGGGAATAGTTTAATGAAAAGATGATTAATAATCAGTTATTTTATGCATGTGGTAGGAATGATCATAATTTGAAAGGTTTCAAGTTATTTGAAGGATGTTATAAATGTTATAAGTGAGTCTTTAGGGTTATTTGAAGGATGTTATTTGAAGAATACACTATCAGTTCTAGCCAGAAAAAAACTGGTATCTGTAGTGAGTCTTTATGTATCTATAAGTAGTGTAGTAGAAATGGTGCTGTAGGTATTTAGTGTCATTGTTGGAAAGAGGTGACATGATAGATAGCATAGTTTCACAAGGCTTTTCGATATAAGGATGGTGGTGGGAAACCTGAACCTTGTGATGATGATAAGCAGCAAGAACTTTGTAGGATGATTACCAATATTGGTTCAGATGTCAGAGGTGGTGGTCGTTTTCAGATAGTAAAATGAAATAACCTTCTTGGTTTTATGTTGTGCCACATGATTCTATGCAGTTAAAAACGGTTTTTTCATTATAACGGTCCAGTAGAGTTTTTGATATATCACCGATATATCGGATTTATAATGGTAAATATCGGTTTGCATTTTTAACACAATTTTTATATATGAACAACACACTTAATAGTTATCTATTATAAAATATGCAAGAAGAGTTTCTTAAAGTATTAAAACTAAAAGGTTCATACCCAAACCAACATTACAATATAAAAAGTACCACTTCAAAATGGTTCAACTAATATGAAAACAAAAAAAGATCCCAATTCAACTTTCAAGTTTTAACATCTATTAATCTTCATTAGCCTCAACTTCAACTTTATTTTCTTCGTTTTCACCATCACCATCTTCAAAAAAGACGAAGAAGAAGAAAAAAATGCAGCAAGCAGCAAAAAGTTTAGAAGAAGAAGAAGAAGCGTACCAGAAGGTAGCAACAGCGCATGCTTTTTTTTCTTCCCCTTTCTTTTCCCTCTCATGCAGCAGCAGCCGCCTTTTTTTTTTTTTTCTCCCGTACCCCTTTATGTTTTAACTAAGCCTAACTGTGATATATCAGTGTTTTCAAAACCGATATATCAGTATATATCGGTCATATCGGCCGATAATATCGGTACTGATATTTGACCCATTTTTTCCAAAAAAAAATCGGTTTGAACCGATACCGTTTAACCGATATATAACGGTTTTTAACTGCATAGACATGATTATTCAATTCCACCTCATAGGCTGGAAGTTCTCTATCTGTAAAGTAGGAAGGTAGGTAGAGAAGGGTTGGTCCCTGGATATAAGAGAAGAAATCTAGAAGTTGAATCTCTTACAAGTTAATTTCGTAAAGCAGATATTTAAGATAAAGGAGGTGAAAGTTAGCTGTTCGGGCTCCTACAAGTAACTTGTTGAAGCCAGAAAAATCTTGATCTTTAATAAATATCAACTTTTTACACGTCTTATGTGTTATAATGATATATTTCAGTAAAATTGTTACTGATTTTATAGAGAATTTAAGATAAATTGCTCACCTATTAATAAGCTTATCATGTGGAATATATAAGGTTGTAAAAATCACTAGATTCTAGTCGGACGGGCACCCGCCGCCTAGCGCATAGAATGCGTAGGCACCGCCTAGTTCTGGCGGTTGTTACTGATTTTATAGAGAATTTAAGATAAATTGCTCACCTATTAAGAAGCTTATCATGTGGAATATGTAAGGTTGTAAAAATCACTAGATTCTAGTCGGACGGGCACCCGCCGCCTAGTGCCTAGAATGCGTAGGCACCGCCTAGTTCTGGCGGTCAGCCCCAAAAAATCTCTTGCACTTTTTTGCTTTTGCTCACAATTCGATGGGCTTTCCTTGGCCATGTTAATTTGTTGGGCTTGTGGCATGGACTGAAGAAGAGCTCAAGAAGCAAAAAATAGCATGCATTCAAAGCTCTGTGTCAAAGACTCCAAGCAAAGCAAAAGAAAAAAGAAGCAGCAGCTCTTAGCTCTCTGTCAAAGTAAAAGAGAGCCTGATTCATCAGCTCACCGGTGGTTGTCCTGTCGACCGTAGATGTCGCCGTTGTCGATTGTTCGCCTGGTCGGTCGCTTTGGTTGTTCGTCTAGTCGGTCGCCGCAGCTCGTCGGCTGCTATGAGAGGTAAGTACTTTTTTTCTTAGGTCAGCCACCTCTCTCTCGATTTGCCTCTCTCTCTTGACTTGGGATTGAAAAATGGGGTTTAGTTTGTTTCGGATCGGGTTAAGTATCAAATCCATACCAATTTTTTTTTTTCAAACCGTCACCTAGGCGGCCGCTTAGTGAAGTCGGTGACTGCAGCTAGACGGCCAACTAGGCGTCTGCCTATCCTCCTTAACCCGTCTAATCGATCGAATTTTTCGACCACCCCCCATATGGCTGATTCTGGTGGAATTCTGGATGGGATAGCGCATAGGCGGCCGCCTAGGCCGATTTTTAGAACACTATATATATATATATATATATATATATATATATATATATATTGGGAGACAACCAGCCGGGAGGAAGATATGTTGATTCATGAAGTTAGTAATGCTAACAAGATGAAGAAGCTAGTATTCTTTCACACTGTAATCCTGTTTATAATCTGGTTGTCGCTTCAGGTACAGCAAAATCTTATCCATCTTCAGGCGGTAGGGCTTACTATTTTGAAGTCAATAAGCTTCTTAGATGACTTGTGGACATGTGTATATTGTGGTATGTTTTTATTGTAAGAATCCAGTACACTTTGACAGTAGAACTAATGAGATGAATCAATATAACTGACTCCATTTCTCGGTAGTGCTACTAAGATGAATTTATTAAGCTGATCCTTACTTTTGACTGATAAGAATTCTTGTCTTTGGACTTTTTGGGCTTGAAACGGGTCCACTTACTATATTTTCCTAGAGTTTGTGAGATGAATTAAAGCTGATGCACACGACTATAAATTCTATGTCACTAATATTTTTTTCCTTGAGTTATATAACTTGCTTGCAAAATGATAGAAGCCAAGTGCTGACCAGAAATATGTGTATTTAGTGCACAAACAGCAATAAATCAGAGCTGAGTCTCCAAAGCCTGCTATTGTTATTTTTATTCCTTCATCTTATTCTCAAGGTAGGAGTCTCCAGATTTCCTTGAGTCACGTGTCATATATTTTGTGAAAATGGTTGAAAACTGTAATGATTCTACTAGTCTCAATTTCTCAAACCTTCTGACCAGCATATCCATATGTCCATATTCCATGTCAAGTGCCAATAGGATTGTTTCTGTTGGCTTTTATTTGCAGCTGGCCAAAATTTGGATACTTGTCATTCTCCAAGGACTTTGCTTTGCTAATAATGGTCCTGAAAGTAATGTTTATTATCAGTAATTCTGATTTTACTCTGCGTTTGAGTAATTATACATATATTGCATCTGTTTGCGGTTTTTTCTATGTAGATTACTTCAGCATATTTTTTTTTCCATCATAAAGATTGCTCACTTGATCCGCTAATGCTAACATCACTTATTGGTTCAATTCTTTACCATTTGTTTATGATGCACTGATATGAGTTATTTCTTTCTTTCTTAGGCATATGCTTCATGTCCAATGAGTTGGTAAGGATTCCTTTTCTTAGACTATCAATATTTAGTTGTTTTTTTGTCTTAAGAGCTGAGTTAACTTGATCAAGGACCTAAAGCTACTAGCAACTTGTCAATCTTATAATTTTATTATGGATATTGTTGGTTACTAGACATGGGTTTTGAAAATCAGATGTCATAACTATTATTCTTTTTTTCTTTCTTTTTTTATCAAGGCAATCCATAATAATTTTGTTTAACTTCATCTTTCAATCCCTTTTTT
Organism: Iris macrosiphon; assembly: GCA_036927795.1. Classification (NCBI taxonomy): domain Eukaryota; kingdom Viridiplantae; phylum Streptophyta; class Magnoliopsida; order Asparagales; family Iridaceae; genus Iris; species Iris macrosiphon. Next base: position 12,456 of record JAYESA010000449.1, read on the forward strand.
TATGTATGTTATCACATAGCTCAAACTCACAATATAAGGAGAGCCTCAGGGTCACTCTAAAATACTGAAGTACATTCAATATCATCATCAGCAGCAGCAGCAGCAGCAGTTTCATTGAGATCATCATCTTACACGCAATTGATTGTTTAGTTCCCCTGTATCTACAACAACAGTCGGATCTTTCCTAACAGATTGCACCCTAGCTTGTGAGGTCCTTTATGTGGCTGCCTTTCTGGTAGCAACCTTCAATGACAATGAAATTTCAGACATACACAATTGTGAAGGTCATGACTTAAAAGTACCAATCTCATCCCAGGTCCCGATATCCAATAGAACAGGGAAATACAGGCTGAGAGAGTAACAAAATCAAAAAGAATGTGCAGAAGTGTCTTTGTGCAATATTCTAAGTAACAAAATACTTAAAATGGGAAATACATTACTACCTTCTTAGTTTGTTAATAAGAACTGATATTACCAATTATATGCTGCAACTTTTGAAAATGAAAATACACTGCAAAACTAATTTGTACACTGCAAGTGCAAGTTCTGAGATATAAAGGAAATGCGCTGAAAGATATGATGCCATACTTCGATTAAACCATATACAACGTTCTTTCTGTTTTTTCTTGATTGGTGGATTTCCTCAACATATTGACTATGTTACTGCCATTCCAGCCTAGGTATGTAGTCAATCAAGTGACTGCAGGCGATTATGACTGCCCAAGAAAGGTGCTGAAGTTCTTAACTGATCTTCATGCTTCATTTCGGATGCTGAATCTAAGAAATGATTTCTTGCGCAAAAAGTTTGATGGTCAGTACCACTAAGCTCTTTCGTGAACTCAATTGTAATTAATAATTATGTTAGCTTGTGAAAACCATATAGTTTGTGCTACTTGTAAGGCTCCTATTTCTATATTCTCCTTTTCAAATACACTTCTTGTTTTCGCGTGGCAGGTATGAAGTATGACTTGAGAAGGGTTGAAGAAGTCTATTACGATGTTAAGATCCGTGGCCTGGTATCTGGGGACTCAACACAAGACCAGAATACCAAAGCCGAATAGGTAAAATTATGGGTGATCTAGTAGTCAAGTTTGCTATATATAGCGGTTTAAATTGAGCTCTCTAAACACATCAAATGTTCCATGCAGCTTTTAATTACACTCGTCTGTGGTACACATCCTGGAGGACTTTGACTGGAAGAATAGTGAAAGGCTGACTAGATGAGAATTGCAGCACATGGTCCACCTCCAGCATCTCAGAATCAGCGTTTCGAGTATTACATGACCTAAAAATTCCTGTGGTATATGCATCAACATGTGTAACAATGTTTACTAGCATCTTGGAGCCAGATGTAGATCTGCAGGGGTTAACATGCGTTTGTTGCTTTGTTGAAATGCCAGTTTTTTTTCCTTCAGAATTCCCAGTTCTCACGTTGGAAAATTGTAGACCTACATTGCTTATTACATATTTAGCCACTTCAGCTGTGACCTCCCTGTAATTGCAAGTGCAGGTAATTATGCCTTTCCAAGTTCCAACTTATGCTGCATGTACTGCTGAAACTGAGAAGCCAATTGCCCCTTTGAAATTACTTATTTGCATTGATTCAAGAACAGTTAGCTCCAGCAGCAATTTGTGCAAAATTGGCAGAACACATGCTAAATTGCTACTTATCCAACTGTTATGTATGTTTCATGTTTCTTTGACAGCATAGTATAAATACTTTGATAAGATTCAGGTGTGACTCATATTTCATTAAATTTCATTTTAATGAAAACTGAATCAATTAGATCTGCTGCATCTGCAGTTGAACTCCTAACCTGGGTTTTCTGTTCTATTCAATTTCAAGTAGCAACCTTAAAGAGGCATTGATTGGTTAGCAACATAACTTGCCTTGTTTGTAAATTTGGTAATAACAACAATGAGTTTATTTTTGTTCACTCACCAAAACTAGAATGTATGTTCACCCTTCAATCAAATGTTGTCATGTAACATTTTCATAACCTAGAATCACTTTGGAAGTAGTTTTGTGAATATTCAAAGTAATTTTGAGTTCTATTTCGACACGTGACAACATTTAATTGGAGGGTAAACTCGGCTTAACGCACGGGGTCCGATGTAACATTTGAGACCTTTGTACATACTGTATTGTATGCTTTTGGGTCCACTGCTCCATTGGAGGGTAAATATATATTCTAGTTTTAGTTGACTAACAAAAATGGACTCTAGCCACAACCACCATGTATGTATATTAGCACTTTCTCATGTCACCATCAAGTCCAACAAGAAATCAATATTCTTAGTAGACAGAGTAACCCAATAAGTGGAACATAAGTAACCCCTCCGAGTGGTTGATCCTACAAATGATGATCGTTTCCTTCCACTTTCGGTTGCAAATGTTAAAAACCCATTCTCTAAGCAAACCCCACTTGAGCAACCCACATTCGACATTACATATAAATAACCTCTAAATTCCCTGAAGACAGTCCATTTGTCACGCAACGAATAGACAAAAATACATACGTCTTTCAGACAAAGAACAAATAGAATATATATATATATATATATATATATATATATATATATATAGAGAGAGAGAGAGAGAGAGAGAGAGAGAGAGAATAAGGGAGGTGAGATGGCACCTCACTCCCAAAACAAGGGTGGCGGTGACGTGGCACAATCACACGACGTATAGCGATTAGTATATTAGACCCTTACTGTTGTTTTACAGCTTAAGTACACCCTGATGGGTCCATTAAATTGGATTTGTCCATCGGTGTGTGCTGCCGGCCATTGCCACGTAGCTAGTCCCTCAATATTTTGGGACTGGGGCGTGACAGGGATCCTACGACGCCTAAGTTGCGATGCAGTGCTCTAGGACCCCCTCTGCCCCTGCGCATACCCCACAGCCTTCCCAGAAGTCGGGTTTTACAGAGTTGACCATCAGATTGCGTCTCTGTGTGACAAGTTGATGGAAAGGATTTCACAGTAGCCCCAATCCCAACTACAGATGGATGATGCGAGGATCTTAGCACGTTTTGATGTGCTTGAGCAAAACCCTTTGAAGCTCAGGACTATGACCGAGGCGATACGGTGGGACACTACAGATCTGGCATCATCGACACAGTATTCCGTCACTCGGATTATAGGTTTCATGGATTCATACAATGACCGGCTATCAGCATTGGAACGGATACGTCCTCTTGGTTCGCCGGCATCGACACTGACTCCACCGACGATATTGCCTCCTAGTTCGACATTTGTGCCACTTCCACAGGGCTAATTGGACTATATCGTATCCCAGTTGCGCGAGGATGTTCCTCCTCCTGATCAGCATTAGTCCTAGGTTGGACAAATAGTTGTGAGTTTGTGTGACATTGGCCCATTTTTAAGAATTTGTGTGACATTGGCCCATTTTTGATCTTTTGCATATATATTCTTTTAGTGACAAGAGGATATTTATTTCAGACTTTTATGTATATTTGAATTTGTATGACATTGGCCAACAGTGACAGTAGATTTGAATTTATCGGTGTTTAACAATCTGCTAATCTATTTTTATAAAATGGGAATATATTTGTATAAACTACAGGCTGAATATTGTTATATAAACTATTATGTAACAATCTGCATTTTTTTTTCTTACAGCAATTTAGCAACATTTATCGATGTTTAGCGACGTATAAATACGTCATTAATAGGTATCAAAACGTCGCTACACCTGCACCAAGACGTCGCAAATATGTCGATAAACGTCGCTAATATGCTGACTTGGCAATATTTGCTATGTCATCAAGACGTAACTAAATACGTTGTTAAACGTCGCTACATTAACAAATATTAGCGACGTATTTGCGTTGCTAAAACATCGCTAACTAACAAATGTCAGCGATATTTTGTGACACAGTAAACGTCACTAAGTTTCGAAATATCAGCGACTTTTTGCGACTAAGTTTGTGTCGCTCATATACCGACGTTGCAACGCAGAACATCGCTAATTGGAGAAAAAGTAACGACGTTTATAAGGGCTATATGATACGTCGCTAGTTGCGACGTATAGCTACGTATTTTCAGTCAACAACTACCTAGACCGCGACAATTATAAAATGTCGCTAATGATGTTGCTGTTTTATTTTAGCGACGTAATTTTACGATTTAGCGACGTTTTGTGGCATCGTTAATCCCGTAATTTTTAGTAGTGTGTGCAACCTTGTTATTGCATTGAAATGACAACTACCAAAGTAGCTCACAAGTATTATGGAGTATTATGGAGTTAAGAAGTAAGCAGTAGCTGGAGGTAAGCTGTTGGTTGGCACATAGAGTGTACAAAGAAGAAGGGGATGGGTTGTTTGCGGGGTGTGTAAGGAGAGGTGCTCTCCTATGTGCATCAGGCCTGGTAAAATAATAATATTAATAATAAGTAATATTTTTAAATTAAACAATCTGTTAATTAGCCAATTTCTAACAAAAATCTAACAGCGGATTAATTAAATAATTTAAAAAAATGAAGGTTCCAACAACATTTATCTGCCAATTTCGGATTTTTCATGGATGAGCCTGTAGACTGATTTAGTATTAAGAACTCCAGAAGCCGTATGAATCCATACCAGCTTGTCATTGGTGGTATAGGATGTCAGGGGTAAGTTGATGATAGCTAAGGCCTCATTAGAAGGGAAGAGAGAGTGGATAAGGGAGGGGTTCCAACAATAACTATCCTCAAGAATAAGGCAATTTATAAGAGCACTGCCAAATTTACTTGGGGCTAGTCCAGGATTGGGGTAGCCCACTAAAGAGGAACATTTACTCTTAGTACTCCAAGTTTTTACTCACACTAGCCCACTTCTCCAAATCCTCCCAAACCCTCCCCACCCGACCGGAGCTTTCCCCCCTCCCGCCGACCCCCTCCCGCCGGCCGATCTCCGCTGTCCTCCTCCTCCTTGTCGATGGCTCCCAAAGTCTCGAAAGAACCAAGGTAGAAATCATCATTCTCCTTGTGGTATTGTATTTGAAAAATTGTCCAAAAATTTTAAGAAATCCTCTTGCATTTTGAAAATTTTGAGTTATTTTCTTTCAAATGAGGGCATACTAGTCCTTGGCGGAGTCTAGGATGTAGTTTAGACATACAAGTCGTTTGGAACATGATTTTAGATCGTACATTGTCGAGACTGCTCGACATTGTCGAGCAGTATCAAGCGGGACTGTAGAATTTCCTACAGTCCCATATAGATTTAGGACTGTAGGAAATTCGACAGTCCTATATATATATAGGACTGTCGAATTTCCTACAGTCCTAAATTTATATGGGACTGTAGGAAATTCAACAGTTCTAAAAGAATAGGACTGTTGAAAAATCTGCAGTCCTGTATACTTACAGGACTGTAGAAATGGCTACAGTCCTGAGAAAAAAAATTTAATTATTATGTTAAAATAGAAATTAATTTTTGTCTGTATATATTAATTTTTGTCTTATAGTCATGCCCCTGGAAAGGACACTGTGGATGAAGAAATGAGAAGACGCCCTACTGCGTCGATGCGTAAGGAACGCACAGTTTCGCAAGGCGTCACTATCCGCGAGGCCGAGGCACGCCCTGAAGTGAGGAAACGTCCATTGACGAAGAAGATTGTCCTTCGTTCGAAGAGACGTGCTTCTCCTAGTTCTTCCGGTTCTTCTTCCTCCTCCGATGAGGACATGCCAAATGTTCCAAATCGGCCTACTGATGGTTCAGGACCTTCTCAGCCTGCAGATAGTCCTGTCGAGAGTCTTCCACAAACTCTCGAAAACTGGCCTACTGATGGTTCGGGACCTTCTGAGCAGGCTGATAGTCCAGGCGACACTCGTCCAAACGGTTGCTCTATGTTACCGTCGATCGAAAACCATATTGCATACCAAATATGAAACAATCCGGTAAGTACATTACGTTATGATACATTTATATATAGTTGTCACGACCCGCACCCGGAAGTTCGGGCACGAGTACGTGGGTACGTCCAGCCTACGCCGCAGAGTCGGCGGTAGTACGCTGTCTAGGTCAAACCATCTAAACTAGTCTAACTCATCCACAATTTAACATAGGCAAGATAATAATGAGAAAAGAAACTTAAGATTTGAAACTGGAATAAATGTGACAACAAATTCAAATATTTAATACAGGAATTCCAAATGAAATCGGGGACAAACCCGATTAAATAAGATAAGAACAGAAATAAAAGATAGCTACTAAAAGCTACTCAGCAGCAGGGGTCTCCTGGGTAGGGTCTGGCTCCTCATAGGTATCATCTGTACCCTCATATGGACCATAATAGGTAGGGGCAAGGTCCTCACCATCGCCTAAATCAACAGATCCAGTCAGGAAAGGAGCAGAGTACACAGTGCACAACAAGGTTAAACTAAATAATTATGACAATTAATTATTGAATATCATGTTAAGGAAATTGCATAAAGAATGTCAATATCTCAGAGTCACAACTATAAACAGGAATATGAGAAAACAGAAGTAAATGAGCAGAGTGAAACTATCACAGTCAGCAAGAAAGATAACATGACTAGAAACTATCTGTATGAAACTTGTGTTTGTTTTTAGAATACTTAGTTGGCATGTAGGGGTTTATAAGGCTAATCCGGCCGTCATGAACGGCTATTAGTCACGAATAATCGGGATCCGGCTGATGGACAGTCATGTACCAACAGCTATTATTCACGGCAAGGGGAAGGGTAACTACATGCCTTTCAGTATTCTCCCACCCGACATGAAAAACAAGACATGAATTCCAATATTCAAGACATGAAATATAGTATTCTAACACTACGTGTAATCAGCAAGAGTACTAGTGGAGCAGGGAATTTAATTATCACAATATAAAGATTAACTTGAAGTGCAGGTACTTGCCTGTTGTTTGGATCTGTTTAGTTTGGGTCTTGAGGGAAATTTCCACAGGTGAGTCCAAAAGCTGAAATAGACATTACCATCACGCTCAGAAGATATCAAATAGATGGAAACGCCTGTCCTTGGGTCCAATTTGGAGACAAGGGCAAAAACAGCAGTTTCGGGCCAAAACGGGGTCCGCCGGTGGGCCCGCTTTGCACCGAAAAACGTATCCGGATCAACGGTCTCCAAATTCACCAAACTTAGTGTCAACAGGTCAGGAACGCTGATACGAACCCAACGGAGCTTTCAGATTTGAATTCCGATGAGCCGATCACGAAATCGTCCGTCGAGTGGGGCCTGTGGGGCCCACGACACGCGATTTCGTCAACGTTCTCAGAATCGAACCAAACTTGACCCACAGGACCAGCGTATCGCTACGAGTCCGATGGCATAAGTTTCGTCTCGATCCGACGTGTGTGCACGAAGTTAGGGTGATTTGCAGAAAAGGGCGGATACGGGGCGATGTCCGCGGATACGCGTTGATTCCGGGGTGCACGCACACCCGAATCAGCTTCCGCGAAAACCCACACGTCCGTATTGTAAGCCCCTGATTTTTCAAAAAATACTAAAATTGGGATTTTCACAATTTTCTGAAATTTTCTGGGAATTTTCTGAAATTAAAAACAGGGTTTTAAATTATTACATAATTTTTAATTGATATTAAACAATATTAAAATATTATGAAAATAATATTTTTGGGTGTAAAATGAAAAATTGGACTTAGGGTAATTTTTCTGGAATTTATTGGACCCCGGACCTATTTTTAAATACCTAAAAACTATTTAAACTAATTATTTATTTAATTAACTAATTATTATTATTATTATTATTATTATTATTATTATTATTATTATTATTATTATTATTATTATTAAATTCAGCCCAGCCCAGCCCACACACGGCCCGGCCCAGTCCCCCGCGGCCCGCCACCCTAACGGGTCGGGTCGGGTCCGCCTGAACCCGACCCGCCCGACCCGGCTGACCCATCTCCCCCAGCCCCCCCCGCGTGACCCGCTCCGCCGCCCGGATCGTCCGCCGCCTCCGCCGGCACGCCCCCACGACCCGACGCCCCACCGCGTTTCCCGGCCACGCAGCCCCGCACCCCGCGGCCGACCCTCCCCTCTCTCCTCCCTCTCCCTCCCTATTTAACCTAGCCCCCGGCCGTCGACCACTCAGCTCCGCCACGCCCCTCCGCTCCGCCACCGCCCGTGCCACCCCGCGGCCACCCGCCGCCGTCTCCGTCGAAGCCCGCTGCTCCGCCAGCAGCCGACCCCGCTGCCCGAGTCCCCTCCGGCGTCCAGCAGCAGCAGCCCCAGCGGTCGTCCCCGCCCGCTCCGGCGACCGCCACGCCGTGCCCGCCCTCGCCGGCGCCGCCCAGCCCCCGGCCGGTCTTCCCCGCAGCGGCGCCGCCCCTCCGGCCGCCTGAATCTCCAAAACCCTAACCCTAGCCCTAATTTCGGATTCTTCGTGTCGGACAGCCTGTGTCGTGTCGGACACGATTTCAGCCCCGGTTTCGAGCCCTGTTCAGGTACTCATAACTTTCGTCTCGTAGCTCCGTTTTCAATTCCGCAAATTACGTTGTGACGCCTGTATGACCCTCTCGGTGTCCGAACAATCTGTTCGGGACATCGCGTCCTGTGGTGATCGCACACCGCGATCCAAAAACAGGAAAAACCAGACCCTGTTTCACCCCGGAACTGAGTCCGCCCCGCCAAACGGGACGACTTGGTCGCGTGCGGTCTTCACAGATACGTACGCATCGTCGATACGGACGTGTGAGTTTTCGTGGAAGCTGATTCGGGTGTGCGTGCACACCGGGATCAACGCGTATCCGCGGACACCGTCCCGTATCCGCCTTTTCGGCAATTCACCCTAACTTCGTGCACACACGTCGGATCGAGACGAAACTTGCGCCATCGGACTCGTAGCGATACGCTGGTCCTGTGGGTCAAGTTTGGTTCGATTCTGAGAACGTTGACGAAATCGCGTGTCGTGGGCCCCACAGGCCCCGCTCGACGGGCGATTTTGTGTTCGGCTCACCGGAATCCAAATCTGGAAGTTCCGTTGGGTTCGTATCAGCGTTCCTGACCTGTTGACACTAAGTTTGGTGAAATTGGAGACCGTTGACCCGGACACGTTTTTCGGTGCAAAGCGGGCCCAACGGCGGACCCCGTTTTGACCCGAAACTGCCGTTTTTGCCCTTGTCTCCAAATTGGACCCAAGGACAGGCGTTTCTAGCTATTTGACATCTTCTGAGCATGATGGTAATGTCTATTTCAGCTTTTGGACTCATCTCTGGACTTTTCCCCCAAGAACCAATTTAATCAGATCCAAACAACAGGCAAGTACCTGCACTTCAAGTTAATCTTTATATATTGTGATAATTAATTCCCTGACATACATGTACCCTTGATGTTTACACCTAGTGTTAGAAATGTTGAATTTCATGTCTTGAATATTGGTAGCTCCTGTCTTGTTTTTCATGTCGGGTGGGAGAATACCTAGAAGGCATGTAGTTTACCCTTTCCCCTGGATTGACTAATAGCTGTTGGTACACGACTGTCCATCAGCCGGATCTCGATTGAATTGTCTAATAGCCGTTTATGACGGCCGGATTAGCCTTATAAACCCCTACATGCCAACTATGTATTCTAAAAATAAACACAAGTTCACACAGATAGTTCTGGTCATGTTATATTTTCTTGCTGGCTATTGTAGTTTCATTTCCTGTTTCATTTATTTCAGTTTCTCATATTCCTGTTTACAGCTAACTCTGAGATAATAATGTTCTGCTAATGCTGTTTCTCAACATGATATCCAATATTTAATTGTCATAAAATATTTAGTTTAATCTTGTCGTGCACTGTGTACTTTACTCCTTTCCTGACTGGATCTGTTGTTTAGGCGATGATGAGAACCTTGCCCCCACCTATTATGGCCCCTATGAGGCAGCAGGTGATACAGCTGCAGAGCCAGTTCCCGCACAGGAAGCTACTCCTGCTGAGTAGTTAGCAGTAGTTATCTTAGTTTTGCTCTTTATCTTATTTAATCGGGTTTGTCCCCGATTCGAATATTGAATTTCTGTACTTAAACATTTGAATCTGTTGTCACATTTATTTCCAGTTGCAAATCTTAAGTTTTATTTCTCCTTATTATCTTGCCCATGTTGTTGTGAATGAGCTAGTTAGTAAATCTGGATTTGACCTAGACAGCGTACTACCGCCGATTCTGCGGCGTAGGCTGGACGTACCCACGCACTCGTGCCCGAATTTCCGGGTGCGGGTCGTGACACGTTTTTATGGTGGCCCATGCAGGTCCAAACGACTAAATTGTTCGGTTCCAACTTAGGGACCGAACAGGCCTGCAACAAGATTGAGGATTTCAGGATAAAGCTCATTCACAGTATAGGGTCCTTATTTCAATTCTTGATATCATTGCTGCTCAATTTTTCCTATCGCCTTTGATTTCTAAGTATTTCTATTCTGATCTTCCTATCCCTTAATCTTTCAGAATGGTCCAGACCAGGAACACGGTAGGAGGCACATCAGAACCAGCTGAGCAGAATGTGCCCGAGACTCTTGCACTCCCGCCGCCTCCATCTGTCCCGGCAGTTACCCTAGATGGGGCACAACTGCTAGGAGTGTTCCAGGGATTGGTGGAATCCCAGAAAGAACAGACTGCACTTCTGCGGACCAGCCTCTCAGAAGCTATTAAGTCCCAGGAGTCGCCACAAAAGAGGCCAGGAAGTGCCAAAGACTTCAAGAATCTAAGACCCCTGGAATTTTACGGAACTGAGGGCATTCTCTATGCCGATGAATGGATAGAGAACGTAGAGCGACTCCTGAAGACTGCTCGGGTCCCTGATGATCTCAAAGTAGAGTCTGCAAGCCTGCAACTGTTCGATATAGCTCGGACCTGGTTTAGAGACGAACCTCAACTATCTGCTCCCGACCTCACCTGGGAGGACTTCAAGAGACTATTCAAGGAGAAATTCTACCCCGAAGTGGCTCGGGAAGCTCTCGAAAGCCAATTCGAGAGACTAGAACAAGGTACCCTGACTGTTGATGAATATACTGCTGAGTTTAGCAGGTTAAGCCACTTTGCGGAGTACATGGTTCGTACCCCGGAGGACAGAGCCCGTAGATTCAAGAAGGGGCTGTCTCCGGATATTCGCCTTGCTGTCACCACCAGCCGAGCTCGCACCTATGAGGAAATCTTGAACGTGGCCCAAGGCGTTGAGAGAGACATGGGGCATAAACTAAAGCGAGAAAGAGATACCGGAAATACGGGACCCAACAAACGTCCTTTTCAACAACAACAGCAGGGGGCCCCGCAACAAGCTCAGCGTCCTCTCCCTCGAGCTCCAGCACCCCAACATCAGGCCCAGGGACAGAACCAACAAGCTGCTGCTTGTAACTATTGTCATAGACCAGGCCATACTTGGCAAGTTTGCAGGAAGAGGCTAGGTGTTTGTCTACTTTGTGGATCACCAGAACATCGAGTGAGGGACTGCCCCACTGCTCCAGGACGCGGACAAGCTTACGTGATGACCGTGGAGAACGCGCAGACTCTGGAAGCAACTAATGCGCGTAAGTGATTCGTAGATATCATTTTTTTTTCTAGTATTATTTAGCTCGTGCCTATTGGTTCGTGACCTCAGCCCCAACTTAGTCATTTTGAACTTGCTAAATACCTGGTATGCTTTTAAATTTGATAACTATAGAAGATTTTAGAGGTTGCTACTATGCTTACTATGTGTTATTTTGTGAACTTCAATAATTTGCACCTCCTTTTCATCATCATCTAGCGCACTTAATTTTGCCGAACTTGACTTATGCTGCTATTTTATAGCCTAGTTTTGCAAGCTTACCCTTTATCGGGCTTGTTCATGACACATGTATTATTGAGGCCTGATCAACCCTACTAATGCAAGTGTCTACTCAGAATCAGTGTACTACGGTCTGATCAACCTTAGTGCATTTTGATTCGCACTTCGCACAACTACTTTACGTGGATTGAGATATATAGTTGACTAGTATGCTTGCCCCCTAAATACGTCCGAGCATATCGTATCAGCATTACCAGAATAGAATCTCAATCCATAACCGCCTGGCAATCCCTATTAGAATTCCTTAAACGCCTTGGTCCCTATACCCCTGTTCTACAACCTCACCCTTAAACTCCTTATTATTAATCCTCGTCTTCCCTCATCTCGGAAAGACAAAATCCTGTGTTTGATAAGTTGAATTGCAGTGCTAGACATACCCCACAGACCGGTCAAATTGATGATAACCCTTTATGACTAAGGCAATACCCTAGGTGATGTGTTTTGTGTTGCAGACTTAAAGATTCAATATCATGATTTATTAAGTTGGGACCTAGCTTTACTAGTCGTACAACCTTAGAGGATATGGGTAGAATTCTAAGTTGGGTAGCGACTGCAATGTTCACCTGAGAGAAGTCGTTAGACTGTAATCAAGTGAGAGTAGACATAGAGAACCCTGCCATAATTTAAATTTTGAGGACGAAATTTTATAAGTTGGGTAGATTGTAAGCCCCTGATTTTTCAAAAAATACTAAAATTGGGATTTTCACAATTTTCTGAAATTTTCTGGGAATTTTCTGAAATTAAAAACAGGGTTTTAAATTATTACATAATTTTTAATTGATATTAAACAATATTAAAATATTATGAAAATAATATTTTTGGGTGTAAAATGAAAAATTGGACTTAGGGTAATTTTTCTGGAATTTATTGGACCCCGGACCTATTTTTAAATACCTAAAAACTATTTAAACTAATTATTTATTTAATTAACTAATTATTATTATTATTATTACTATTATTATTATTATTATTATTATTATTATTATTATTATTATTATTATTATCTATTATTAAATTCAGCCCAGCCCACACACGGCCCGGCTAAGTCCCCCGCGGCCCGCCACCCTAACGGGTCGGGTCGGGTCCGCCTGAACCCGACCCGCCCGACCCGGCTGACCCATCTCCCCCAGCCCCCCCCCGCGTGACCCGCTCCGCCGCCCGGATCGTCCGCCGCCTCCGCCGGCACGCCCCCACGACCCGACGCCCCACCGCGTTTCCCGGCCACGCAGCCCCGCACCCCGCGGCCGACCCTCCCCTCTCTCCTCCCTCTCCCTCCCTATTTAACCTAGCCTCCGGCCGTCGACCACTCAGCTCCGCCATGCCCCTCCGCTCCGCCACCGCCCGTGCCACCCCGCGGCCACCCGCCGCCGTCTCCGTCGAAGCCCGCTGCTCCGCCAGCAGCCGACCCCGCTGCCCGAGTCCCCTCCGGCGTCCAGCAGCAGCAGCCCCAGCGGTCGTCCCCGCCCGCTCCGGCGACCGCCACGCCGTGCCCGCCCTCGCCGGCGCCGCCCAGCCCCCGGCCGGTCTTCCCCGCAGCGGCGCCGCCCCTCCGGCCGCCTGAATCTCCAAAACCCTAACCCTAGCCCTAATTTCGGATTCTTCGTGTCGGATACAGCCTGTGTCGTGTCGGACACGATTTCAGCCCCGGTTTCGAGCCCTGTTCAGGTACTCATAACTTTCGCCTCGTAGCTCCATTTTCAATTCCGTAAATTGCGTTGTGACGCCTGTATGACCCTCTCGGTGTCCGGACAATCTGTTCGGGACATCGCGTCCTGTGGTGATCGCACACCGCGATCCAAAAACAGAAAAAACCAGACCCTGTTTCATCCCGGAACTGAGTCCGCCCCGCCAAACGGGACGACTTGGTCGCGTGCGGTCTTCACAGATACGTACGCATCGTCGATACGGACGTGTGAGTTTTCGTGGAAGCTGATTCGGGTGTGCGTGCACACCGGGATCAACGCGTATCCGCGGACACCGTCCCGTATCCGCCTTTTCGGCAATTCACCCTAACTTCGTGCACATACGTCGGATCGAGACGAAACTTGCGCCATCGGACTCGTAGCGATACGCTGGTCCTGTGGGTCAAGTTTGGTTCGATTCTGAGAACGTTGACGAAATCGCGTGTCGTGGGCCCCACAGGCTCCGCTCGACGGGCGATTTTGTGTTCGGCTCACCGGAATCCAAATCTGGAAGTTCCGTTGGGTTCGTATCAGCGTTCCTGACCTGTTGACACTAAGTTTGGTGAAATTGGAGACCGTTGACCCGGACACGTTTTTTGGTGCAAAGCGGGCCCAACGGCGGACCCCGTTTTGACCCGAAACTGTCGTTTTTGCCCTTGTCTCCAAATTGGACCCAAGGACAGGCGTTTCTAGCTATTTGATATCTTCTGAGCATGATGGTAATGTCTATTTCAGCTTTTGGACTCATCTCTGGACTTTTCTCCCAAGAACCAATTTAATCAGATCCAAACAACAGGCAAGTACCTGCACTTCAAGTTAATCTTTATATATTGTGATAATTAATTCCCTGACATACATGTACCCTTGATGTTTACACCTAGTGTTAGAAATGTTGAATTTCATGTCTTGAATATTGGTAGCTCCTGTCTTGTTTTTCATGTCGGGTGGGAGAATACCTAGAAGGCATGTAGTTTACCCTTTCCCCTGGATTGACTAATAGCTGTTGGTACACGACTGTCCATCAGCCGGATCTCGATTGAATTGTCTAATAGCCGTTTATGATGGCCGGATTAGCCTTATAAACCCCTACATGCCAACTATGTATTCTAAAAATAAACACAAGTTCACACAGATAGTTCTGGTCATGTTATATTTTCTTGCTGGCTATTATAGTTTCATTTCCTGTTTCATTTATTTCAGTTTCTCATATTCCTGTTTACAGCTAACTCTGAGATAATAATGTTCTGCTAATGCTGTTTCTCAACATGATATCCAATATTTAATTGTCATAAAATATTTAGTTTAATCTTGTCGTGCACTGTGTACTTTGCTCCTTTCCTGACTGGATCTGTTGTTTAGGCGATGATGAGAACCTTGCCCCCACCTATTATGGCCCCTATGAGGCAGCAGGTGATACAGCTGCAGAGCCAGTTCCCGCACAGGAAGCTACTCCTGCTGAGTAGTTAGCAGTAGTTATCTTAGTTTTGCTCTTTATCTTATTTAATCGGGTTTGTCCCCGATTCGAATATTGAATTTCTGTACTTAAATATTTGAATCTGTTGTCACATTTATTTCCAGTTGCAAATCTTAAGTTTCATTTCTCCTTATTATCTTGCCCATGTTGTTGTGAATGAGCTAGTTAGTAAATCTGGATTTGACCTAGACAGCGTACTACCGCCGATTCTGCGGCGTAGGCTGGACGTACCCATTCACTCGTGCCCGAATTTCCGGGTGCGGGTCGTGACACGTATCGACGAGGCGCACGTATCTGTGAAGACCGTGCGCGATCAAGTCGTCCCGTTTGGCGGGGCGTACTCGGTTCCGGGGTAAAACAGGGTCTGGTTTTTCCTGTTTTTGGATCGCGGTGTGCGATCGCCACAGGCCGCGATGCCCCGAACAGTTTATCCGGACACCGAGAGGGTCATACAGGCTACGCGTAGGAATTTACAGAATCGAAAACGGAGATCAGGATTGCAAGTTACGAATACCTGAAGGGGACCGAGAAACCAGGGTTTTCGAGTCCGAAACGAGCTCGTGTCCTGGACGTGTCAGCGGCGTGTCCGGCTCGTATCTGCGTCTGGGTTGTGTCCGCGGCGTGTCCGGTGCTGCTGGAGGGTACGCCGTCGGTCGGCGAGGCCCTGGGTGGTCCAGCGGGGTCGTGGACAGCGGCTAGGGCGGCGCCGAGGGGTCGGCCGGCGGCTCGAGCAGTCGTCGAGCGGCGGGGAGGAGAGAGGAGAGGTCGGAGGAGGTTCTGGAGTCGGGGAAGAAGAGGGGAGGAAGGGGAATCGAGGCCGGGGCGGCTCTCGGCGGGTTGGTGGCGGCACTGGTCTGCGGAGGAGGTCGGCGGGGAGCTAGGGTTCCGGCGGGTCGGTTTTGGGGAGGATGAAGGAGTAGGAGGTCGGGGGGTAGGGTATTTATAGGGGATTCGATGGAGCTCGGCCGGGGCGTCGTGGCCGCGGGTGAAACGGAGGGGGAGGCGACGTGGGGGGTTCTCCGGCCACGTCGCCGGAGAACGCGGCGGACGGCGGAGTTTTCGCGTCGTGGGAGAACGGGGGAGGGGTGACAGGGATGCGGGTCCGGGTCGGGCGCGGATCCGGTCAGGCCGACCCGCCCGACCCGTTAACGCGGGGCTGGGCTGGGCTCGCTGCTACTGGGCTCGGCCCACTGGGCCGGGCCGGGCCCAAACCAAAATAAAAAAAATCAAATAAAAATAATAATATTAATTGATTATTTAATTAATTTAGAAAATAGTTTTTAGGCTTTTAAAAATAGGTCTGAGGCCCAGAAAAATCCAGAAAAATTACCCTAAGTCCAGTTTTCTATTTTACACCCAAAAATGTTATTTTCATGACATTTTAATATTATTTATTGCAAATTAAAAATCATTTATTAATTAAAAGCCTTGATTTTAATCACAGAAAATTCCAGAAAATTGGAAAAAATCTAAGATTTAATAATTTAAAAATTCAGGAGGGTTTACAACCTACCCAACTTACAAAAATTTTGTCCTCGAAATTTAAAATAATAATGGCACGAAAAGGAAAGACCTGAAATTACAATATACCTCAGGGGTCAAAAAGATAGGGGTATCGCTCTCTAATCTCGTCTTCTCGCTCCCAGGTGGATTCGCCGGGAGAATGATGCTTCCAAGCTACGCGAACCAGGGAGATAACTTGGTTACGTAGGATTTTCTCCGAGCGATCCAGGATCTCCACGGGTTGCTCTTGGTAAGTCAAACTTGGGCCTACTTCGAGCTCTGAGTGATCCAAAATGTGGCTGGGGTCCGGCACGTACTTCCTCAGCTGCGACACGTGGAAGACATTATGGACTCCTTCCAGAGAGGGTGGCAATGCCAGACGGTATGCCACTTCTCCGATTTTCTCCTGTATGCCAAAAGGTCCGATGAATCTTGGGCTGAGTTTTCCACTCCTTCCGAACCTAATGGTGCCTCGTGTCGGGAAAATCTTTAAGAACACCAGCTCTCCAACCTTAAAATAGAGTCATAATCAAGTCTTAGTTCCATAATAAAATGTTTAAATTGACTTGAATTTCATAAATTTAATTACCTCAAATTCCAAGGGCCTTCGGTGGCTATTTGCCCAATGTCGTTGCCTGTCTTGAGCCACTCGAAGTCTGTCCCTTATTTGCTTTACCTTCTCAGCTGAATCGATCACCATCTCTGGTCCCAGTAGGGCTCTTTCTCCAACGTCGTCCCATGATAACGGGGTACGACATCTTCGGCCATACAGGGCTTCAAATGGAGTCATCTCGATACTAGCTTGGTAACTGTTATTATAAGAGAACTCCACCAGATGTAAATAGTCTTCCCAGGATCCTCCAAAATCCAGGACACATGTACGGAGCATATCTTCAAGTGTCTGGATTGTACGTTCCGATTGACCATCGGTTTGGGGATGATAAGCTGTGCTGAATTTGAGTTGCGTCCCCAAGCTGGCTTGTAAGCTCTTCCAGAAGTGAGAGGTGAACCTTGAGTCTCGGTCGGAGACAATACTTACTGGGACTCCATGCAGCTTGACAATGTGTCTGATATATAAATCTGCCAGCTTCTCTGTAGATAGCCCTACTTTGAAAGGTAGAAAATGTGCAGACTTGGTCAGTCTATCTACTATCACCCAGATTGCATCCTTGCCACTAGGTGTCCTTGGAAGTCCGGAAACAAAATCCATTGTGATATGTTCCCACTTCCACTCCGGAATGGGTAGTGGTTGAAGCAATCCTCCAGGTCTTTGTCTTTCTGCCTTGACTTGCTGGCACACTAAACAACGAGATACGAACCTGGCTACTTCTCTTTTCATGCCATGCCACCAAACATGCGTCCTCAGGTCCTTGTACATCTTGTTGGCTCCTGGATGTATGGAGTATTGCGATCTGTGCGCTTCTTGCATAATTTCTTCTCTTATGTCTCCTTGAGGTACACATAATCTATCGCCATGCCTCAGTGATCCATCTTCATGAATTCTGAAATCTTCTACTAATCCAGCTTGCACTTGACCTCGAAGGCTTCGCAGGCCTTCGTCTTGAAACTGAGTCTCCTTGATCTTGTCTATTAAGGTAGACTGAATCTGCAAGTTCATCATTTGGCCCTCTTTTCCTGGGATAATTACTTCAATACCTAAACTTTCCAAGTCCTCCAGCAGGTGTCTGTCCATAGTCAAGTACATCGCCATAGGATACCTGCTTAGAGCATCAGCAACTACATTTGCCTTCCCAGGGTGATATTGAAGAGTGATATCAAAGTCTTTCATTAGTTCTAGCCACCTTCTTTGTCTCATGTTTAGCTCTTTCTGGGTGAAGATATATTTTAAACTTTTATGATCTGTAAATATTTCCACCCTTTCTCCATAAAGATAATGCTTCCACAGTTTAAGAGCGAAAATGACAGCTGCCAATTCTAAATCATGGGTTGGATAATTCTTTTCATGGGGTCGAAGCTGCCTAGAGGCATATGCTATTACTTTCTTATTCTGCTCCAATACACAACCTAGACCTTTTCCAGAAGCATCACTATAAATAGCGAAACCTCCGGTTCCAGAGGGTAAGGTCAGGATAGGAGCAGTAGTCAGCCTTTTCTTCAACTACTCAAAAGTATGCTGACATTCTTCAGTCCAGGTGAACTCTTCATCCTTCCTTGTTAACTTTGTCATGGGTTCAGGAATCCTAGCAAAGTCCTTCACAAACTTCCGATAGTAGCCAGCTAGTCCCAGGAAGCTTCTAATCTCTGCTACAGAGTCTGGAGTGGGCCAGGATTCTACTGTCGCTATCTTCTTAGGATCTACTGCTATTCCATCTCCAGTCACAACATGTCCCAAGAATTCTACTTTGTCTAGGAAGAAAGCACATTTGGATAATTTTCCATAAAGCTTTTCCTTCCTCAAAGTCTCCAATGCTAGCCTCAAATGTTCTTCATGTTCTTCGGGGGTCTTGGAGTAGATCAAAATATCGTCAATAAAGACCACTACAAATTTGTCTAGGTATGGCTGGAAAACTCTGTTCATTAGGTTCATAAAAACTGCTGGTGCATTCGTCAACCCGAACGGCATCACTAAGAATTCGTAATGTCCGTTCCGGGTATTGAAAGCAGTTTTAGGGATGTCTTCTTTTCTCACCCTTACTTGGTGGTAACCAGACCTCAAATCAATCTTTGAAAACACCCGAGCTCCACTCAACTGATCAAATAAGTCATCTATCCTGGGCAGGGGATACTTATTCTTAATTGTTAAGG
Organism: Iris macrosiphon; assembly: GCA_036927795.1. Taxonomy (NCBI): domain Eukaryota; kingdom Viridiplantae; phylum Streptophyta; class Magnoliopsida; order Asparagales; family Iridaceae; genus Iris; species Iris macrosiphon. Next base: position 31,692 of record JAYESA010000449.1, read on the forward strand.
CATTTAAGGCCCTATAGTCAATACACATTCTGGATGTTCCGTCCTTCTTGGGCACAAATAGTACTGGAGCTCCCCAAGGTGAGACACTAGACCTAATGAAACCTTTGTCTTCTAGCTCTTTGATTTGTTCATTTAGTTCTATTATCTCATTCTTGTTGATTCTGTAGGGGTTCTGAGATACTGGTGCTGCTCCTGGCACTAAGTCAATGGAGAATTCAACTTCTCGGTCTGGGGGTAATCCTGGGAGATCCTCAGGGAAGACATCAAGGTATTCAGAGATGATAGGTGGCAATTCTTCTGTTACTAGGGCTCCACAAATTATGTTATTACCCATTTCTCTAGAACCTCTAGCAAATTCAAATTCTGGCTTGCCAGGGGGTCTGAAGATTACACTGCCTCTGTGACAGTCTATTGTGGCATGATGTTGACTTAACCAATCCATACCCAGTATAATGTCAAAACTGGGCACTGGCATTACAAGTAGTCTAGCATACAGTTCTCTTCCACATAATGTAATAGGACAATTGTTACAGGCATCACTAACCGGGATGATTCCTCCACCGGTAATGATCTTATAACAATTCCTAAGGGGTTTAGTGATTAAGTTGTGCTTCATAAGGAATTCTACTGACATGAATGAATGTGAAGCTCCAGAGTCAAATAAAGTAATAGCTGGTATTGAATTTATAAGCACAGAACCTGTGATCACGTCAGCTGTGGCTTCCGCTTCTTCCAAAGTCATTGCATAAGCACGGCCTTGCTGCGGTGCACCCCTCTGTTGCTGCTGTTGGTGCTGAGCAAAGCGTTGTTGTTGAGTTGGAAGCGGGAGTCCCCTTTGTTGTGCTGCTGGGGGCCTGGCCTGGACTGGAGCCTTTGGTGCAGCTGGACGTCCTTGAGCAGCAGGACAGTCCCTCAATTGATGTGCTGGGGAACCACAATAGAGGCAAGCACCTAGCCTCTTTCTGCAGTCTTGCCAAGTGTGGCCTGATTTTTGGCAATAGTTGCAAGGGGGAGCTTGCTGGTTCTGTCCTTGAGCCTGGGGTGCTGGAGCTCGAGGGGGAGGACGCTGATTTTGCTGCGGGGCCCTCTGCTGTTGTTGTTGTTGAAAAGGGCATTTGTTGGGTCCCGCATTTCCGGTATCTCTTTCTCGTTTCAGTTTGTGCCCCATATCTCTCTCGACGCCTTGTGCCACGCTCAGGATTTCCTCATAGGTGCGAGCTCGGCTGGTGGTGACAGCGAGACGAATATCCGGAGATAGCCCCTTCTTGAATCTTCGGGCTCTGTCCTCCGGGGTACGAACCATGTACTCCGCAAAGTGGCTTAACCTGCTAAATTCGGCAGTATATTCATCAACAGTCATGTTACCTTGTTCCAGTCTCTCGAATTGGCTTTCGAGAGCTTCCCGAGCCACTTCGGGATAAAATTTCTCCTTGAATAGCCTCTTGAAGTCCTTCCAGGTGATGTCGGGAGCAGATAGTTGGGGTTCATCTCTGAACCAGGTTCGAGCAATGTCGAACAGTTGCAGGCTTGCGGATTCCACTTTGAGATCATCGGGAACCCGGGCAGTCTTCAGGAGTCTCTCGACATTCTCTATCCACTCATCAGCGTAGAGAATGCCCTCAGTTCCATAAAATTCCAGAGGCCTAAGGTTCTTGAAGTCTTTGGCACTTCCTGGCCTCTTGAGTGGCGACTCCTGGGGCTTAATAGCTTCTGAGAGGCTGGTCCGCAGAAGTGCAGTCTGTTCTTTCTGGGATTCCACCAATCCCTGGAACACTCCTATTAGATGTGCCCCATCTAAGGTAACTGTCGGAACAGATGGGGGCGGCGGGAGTGCAAGAGTCTCGGGCACATTCGGCTCAGCTGGTTCTGATGTGCCCCCTACTGTGTTCCTGGTCTGGACCATTCTGAAAGATTAAGGGATAGGAAGATCAGAATAGAATACTTGGAAATCAAGGGCGATAGAAAAATTGAGCAGCAATGATATCAAGAATTGAAATAAGGACGCTATACTGTGAATGAGCTTTTCCTAGAATCCTCAATCTTATTCCATACCCTGTCCTAGGGTATTACCCTATTTTAGGATAGGACCTGCATGGGCCACCATAAAAATGTGTCACGACCCGCACCCGGAAGTTCGGGCACGAGTACGTGGGTACGTCCAGCCTACGCCGCAGAGTCGGCGGTAGTACGCTGTCTAGGTCAAACCATCTAAACTAGTCTAACTCATCCACAATTTAACATAGGCAAGATAATAATGAGAAAAGAAACTTAAGATTTGAAACTGGAATAAATGTGACAACAAATTCAAATGTTTAATACAGGAATTCCAAATGAAATCGGGGACAAACCCGATTAAATAAGATAAGAACAGAAATAAAAGATAGCTACTAAAAGCTACTCAGCAGCAGGGGTCTCCTGGGTAGGGTCTGGCTCCTCATAGGTATCATCTGTACCCTCATATGGACCATAATAGGTAGGGGCAAGGTCCTCACCATCGCCTAAATCAACAGATCCAGTCAGGAAAGGAGCAGAGTACACAGTGCACAACAAGGTTAAACTAAATAATTATGACAATTAATTATTGAATATCATGTTAAGGAAATTGCATAAAGAATGTCAATATCTCAGAGTCACAACTATAAACAGGAATATGAGAAAACAGAAGTAAATGAGCAGAGTGAAACTATCACAGTCAGCAAGAAAGATAACATGACTAGAAACTATCTGTATGAAACTTGTGTTTGTTTTTAGAATACTTAGTTGGCATGTAGGGGTTTATAAGGCTAATCCGGCCGTCATGAACGGCTATTAGTCACGAATAATCGGGATCCGGCTGATGGACAGTCGTGTACCAACAGCTATTATTCACGGCAAGAGGAAGGGTAACTACATGCCTTTCAGTATTCTCCCACCCGACATGAAAAACAAGACATGAATTCCAATATTCAAGACATGAAATATAGTATTCTAACACTACGTGTAATCAGCAAGAGTACTAGTGGAGCAGGGAATTTAATTATCACAATATAAAGATTAACTTGAAGTGCAGGTACTTGCCTGTTGTTTGGATCTGTTTAGTTTGGGTCTTGAGGGAAATTTTCACAGGTGAGTCCAAAAGCTGAAATAGACATTACCATCACGCTCAGAAGATATCAAATAGATGGAAACGCCTGTCCTTGGGTCCAATTTGGAGACAAGGGCAAAAACGGCAGTTTCGGGCCAAAACGGGGTCCGCCGGTGGGCCCGCTTTGCACCGAAAAACGTATCCGGGTCAACGGTCTCCAAATTCACCAAACTTAGTGTCAACAGGTCAGGAACGCTGATACGAACCCAACGGAGCTTTCAGATTTGAATTCCGATGAGCCGATCACGAAATCGCCCGTCGAGTGGGGCCTGTGGGGCCCACGACACGCGATTTTGTCAACGTTCTCAGAATCGAACCAAACTTGACCCACAGGACCAGCGTATCGCTACGAGTCCGATGGCGCAAGTTTCGTCTCGATCCGACGTGTGTGCACGAAGTTAGGGTGATTTGCAGAAAAGGGCGGATACGGGGCGATGTCCGCGGATACGCGTTGATTTCGGGGTGCACGCACACCCGAATCATCTTCCGCGAAAACCCACACGTCCGTATCGACGAGGCGCACGTATCTGTGAAGACCGTGCGCGATCAAGTCGTCCCGTTTGGCAGGGCGTACTCGGTTCCGGGGTGAAACAGGGTCTGGTTTTTTTCTGTTTTTGGATCGCGGTGTGCGATCGCCACAGGCCGCGATGCCCCGAACAGTTTGTCCGGACACCGAGAGGGTCATACAGGCTACGCGTAGGAATTTACAGAATCGAAAACGGAGATCAGGGTTGCAAGTTACGAATACCTGAAGGGGACCGAGAAACCAGGGTTTTCGAATCCGAAATGAGCTCGTGTCCTGGACGTGTCAGCGGCGTGTCCGGCTCGTATCTGCGTCTGGGTTGTGTCCGCGGCGTGTCCGGTGCTGCTGGAGGGTACGTCGTCGGTCGGCGAGGCCCTGGGTGGTCCAGCGGGGTCGTGGACAGCGGCTAGGGCGGCGCCGAGGGGTCGGCCGGCGGCTCGAGCAGTCGTCGAGCGGCGGGGAGGAGAGAGGAGAGGTCGGAGGAGGTTCTGGAGTCGGGGAAGAAGAGGGGAGGAAGGGGAATCGAGGCCGGGGCGGCTCTCGGCGGGTTGGTGGCGGCACTGGTCTGCGGAGGAGGTCGGCGGGGAGCTAGGGTTCCGGCGGGTCGGTTTTGGGGAGGATGAAGGAGTAGGAGGTCGGGGGGTAGGGTATTTATAGGGGATTCGATGGAGCTCGGCCGGGGCGTCGTGGCCGCGGGTGAAACGGAGGGGGAGGCGACGTGGGGGGTTCTCCGGCCACGTCGCCGGAGAACGCGGCGGGCGGCGGAGTTTTCGCGTCGTGGGAGAACGGGGGAGGGGTGACAGGGATGCGGGTCCGGGTCGGGCGCGGATCCGGTCAGGCCGACCCGCCCGACCCGTTAACGCGGGGCTGGGCTGGGCTTGCTGCTACTGGGCTCGGCCCACTGGGCCGGGCCGGGCCCAAACCAAAATAAAAAAAATCAAATAAAAATAATAATATTAATTGATTATTTAATTAATTTAGAAAATAGTTTTTAGGCTTTTAAAAATAGGTCTGAGGCCCAGAAAAATCCAGAAAAATTACCCTAAGTCCAGTTCCCTATTTTACACCAAAAAATGTTATTTTCATGACATTTTAATATTATTTATTACAAATTTAAAATCATTTATTAATTAAAAGCCTTGATTTTAATCACAGAAAATTCCAGAAAATTGGGAAAAATCCAAGATTTAATAATTTGAAAATTCAGGGGAGTTTACAATAGTTGTAAGTTCAAAGTTTATTTTACATAGAGGTTTAATTTCATCCAATTGTTGACTTTTCAGAAGAGTGGTCGTATGTTGACGGTAATCAACCATGGCAAAAAATGCAATACATGGCGGTATGAATTACTGGGAGATGATGTGAAGTCAAAAATCAGTCCCGCCGGTCTGCAATATTTGGGTAGCTACTCATATACGACGGTGGATAATACACTGATTTCAGCATTTGTAGAACGGTGGCATCCAGAGACCAACACTTTCCATCTACCCAATGGGGAGTTGACGATTACCCTTGATGACGTCCATCATATATTGGGACTTAGGGTTGATGGTCGTCCCATGCAGAATCATACTTTTGATGATTCGAGCATCAACTATTACGACGATATGGTGGATTATGTATCAGGGTGTCTGGGAGTTGATGCCACTAGTTTTACTAGTCTTCGAGAATTCAATAAGTCCTACGGACTTCCTCTAAAATATTTGGAGGAGATATTCGCTGAGCCGGCCCCTGAAATTGATAATAGCGAAAATGTGGCCCGCGGATATATTCAGTTCATCTTAGGGGCTGTCGGCATTACCAATAAGTCTGGAACGTCCATAAATGCGAAATATCTCATCAATTTGGACAACATTGAGACGGTGGAGCAAATTTCTTGGGAAAGCGGTATACTGGCATACCTTTACCGCGAGCTTGGTGCGGCATCCCGTGTGGGTTCGAAGACAATTTTCGGATGCCAGACTCTACTCCATGTATAGATATATCTTTGTCAACTTGTTTACAAAAATTTAAATTGTGTTGTTTATTTTTTGACTAATATATTTCCGGTAACGTGTAGGCATGGATATACGAGCACTTTCCAACCCTGCAGCCGGCGAAGCCGAACCGAGAGTATGACGAGAACCTGCCTAGAATGTGTCGATGGAAGCCAAATAAAGAAGATGCCAAACGTTCTCACACATTGGCCGCTCTACGGCATGCACTCGAAGATATGACGACAGAAGAGGTGAATTTAGACCTAATATTGTACTTAATTGGTATTAATTTACTAAGTTATGCTAAATGACGTTATGCTACATTTTATGCGGTGCAGATTGTATGGGATCCATACCGTGATTTGCGACAAACTACCCGTCCGTTGCAACCAGTCGCCTTATATCACGGTCTTATCAGTTGTCATGAAATCGAGGAGCCTTATATGCCGGATAGAGTGCTACGTCAGTTTGGCTACGTACAAACTGTCCCAAGGCGAACTTTGCAAATGATAAAGCCTCCGTGCGGTACAAAACCGCTAAACTATATACCTGCACATTTCAACTGGGTATCGGACTTCTTCACCGAGTGGCAACGCCACGTCATAAGAGATACCGACCGGCTAGCAGCAGTCAATATGGCGGAGTGCAGCGACGACTACCTCGCCTACTTCGCCGGTGTCGGACTACCGACCTTGTTCCAACGCGGAGGGGATATTGTGCGTGTACCGTCAGATCTTCCTCCCAAATCGGTCTTATATACTGCACTGGTCAAGATGGTGAGCCTACTTGTAGACCTTAAGTTTGATATTTGTAACTGTGGCTAACAATTTTTTTCATTTTTCATGAATAGGCAAGGAAAGTTAAGAAGTTGGGAAGAAGCCTCGTCAGTTGCCAGGGTTCCAATTATATGACAATCAATGACGAACTCCAAAATATCGACAACGCTGAAGAATATCCTTTCTTGGATACTAGAGAGCAACGCACGAAGAGGCGCCATGACGTTTGAACAATCATTTTGAGAATTGTCAAAATTTGAGCTGTAAACATTGTAAAAGTTTGATTGAATATGACTTTTGACGATATTGAGGATTTGAGTTGTAAAACTTTAAACTATAATTTTGCCTACTTGTGACACTTTGAGTTAATTTTGCCATGTTGTGACACTATGAGTTAATTTTGCCTTGTTGTTACTATTTTGATCTGTATATTGTGCATATTGGTCAGTGGGTTAAACTTTATATTCAATCCTTGTTTACACTAGGACTGTCAAAAATTGACAGTGGGTAAACTTTAGGACTGTCACAATTTTAGCAGTCCTAGTTTACACTAGGACTGTCAAAATTGTGACAGTCCTAAAGTTATATAAATGACAAAATTTTAGGACTGTCACAATTTTGGCAGTCCTAGTTTATTCCTAGTTTACACTAGGACTATCAAAATTGTGACAGTCCTAAAGTTATATATATGTCAAAATTGACAGTGGGTAAACTTTAGGACTGTCACAATTTTGACAGCCCTAGTTTACACTAGGACTGTCAAAATTGTGACAGTCCTAAAGTTATATATATGTCAAAATTGACAGTGGGTAAACTTTAGGACTGTCACAATTTTGACAGTCCTAGTATACACTAGGACTGTAAAAATTGTGACAGTCCTAAAGTTATATATATTGACAGTGGGTAAACTTTAGGACTGTCACAATTTTGGTGTGGGGTAGCCCCAAGTGTGGCAAACTTGTAATTTTGGAAAATGGACTGTCAAAATTTTGACAGTCCTAACAATTTGTAGGACTGTCAAAATTTTGACAGTCCTACCACTAGGAAGGACTGTCGTAGGACTGTAAAAATTGTGACAGTCCTAAAGTTATATATATTGACAGTGGGTAAACTTTAGGACTGTCACAATTTTGGTGTGGGGTAGCCCCAAGTGTGGCAAACTTGTAATTTTGGAAAATGGACTGTCAAAATTTTGACAGTCCTAACAATTTGTAGGACTGTCAAAATTTTGACAGTCCTTACAAGGGTAGGACTGTCAAAATTGTGACAGTCCTTCCTAGTGGTAGGACTGTCAAAATTTTGACAGTCCGGATTATAACAGTGGGCTAGCCCCGATTAACTTTCATGATGGCAAACTTGTAATTTTTTGTAAATTTCCAATGGACTAGTCCTGAGTCAAATGTGCAGTGTCCTTATAAATGGGACTGTCAAAATTTTGACAGTCCTAACATTTTTTAGGACTGTCAAAATTTTGACAGTCCTTCCAAGTGGTAGGACTGTCATAATTTTGACAGTCCTTCCAAGTGGTAGGACTGTCAAAATAATTATAACAGTGGGCTAGTCCTGAATAACTTTCATGATGACAAACTTGTAATTTTTTTTAATTTTTTAATGGGCTAGTCCCGAGTAAAATGTGTAGTGCCCTTATAAATTGCCAAGAATAAGGTCACTAACCTTTTGAACTAGGTTACTAGCTCCTTGAATGCCAAGTTAGGCAATGTAGGTACCCACGGGTCTGCCCATATATTAATGCTTGTCCCGTCACCCACTGACCAGTAGACATTGTTGACAAGGTTAGATCTGGCATGAAGGATATTGGACCAAGTGCAAGAGGAAGGAGCGTTGGATGTCTCTTAGTAGTTGAGCCCACTCTGTTTTAGGATTCAATAGGAATCTCCATACTATTTTTGTAACCATAGCTGCATTAGTAAATTCAGGGATATTTGGATACAAGAATTATTTGGTTTATTATTATTATTATTATTTAAATACCAGAAATATTTAGATCATATATACTAGTGTCGAGGTACACGTATTGCATGTGCAACACACTTTAGAAATATTTATATCCAACCAAACTTATTAACAAAATTATTATTTTCTAATAGTAAATTCAGGGATATTTGGACCTTGTTTCAATCTCTCAGTTAAAAGTTATAATACTTTAAAGTTTTAAATTTTTTGCTTGTAACATGTGCGTCTTGTTTCAGATAAAAATTATTTCTACACGAATTGTGTTACTCTCGTCGAAAACATACAAATCGACATATTGTTTGACGAAAAATGATTTCAAAACAAATAGTTATGGCCGCTCGAAGTCTGCTCGACGGCAGACGTAATATTTTTACGGCATATTTTTATTATTATTTTTGGTTGTTCAATGATAGCATTTTTTTTTTTGAGGTTAAATTTTATTTTTTTCTAATTTATTTAAAAAATTAATGCTACAACAACTTTTTTAAAAAAGAACTAAACCTAAATAAAACTAAACAAAAGTAAATTTTAAAAAAAGAAAAAACAAACAAACAAACAAAAAAAAATCGAGTTGGCTCCCCCGTTTGTTTGTTTTAAAAAAACCAACACAAAAAAACCTAAATAAAAACCAAAAATAAAAATAAAAACATTGTCAGATTTTCGCCAACTCGGTTGGCGAAAATTTGATAAACCAGTTGGCAAAAATTTGACAAATATGAAAAAAAAATTATTATTTCATATTTTCACCATCAGAAATGGCGAAAGCTTTCGTGATTTCAAATTTTTGAGAAATTTTTTTATTTTAATTAATTTGTTTAAAAAAAAATTATGTACAGTAAATTTTTTGTTAATATTATTAGAAAATTAGTCTCTTGATAAGTAGGATCGTCATACCATCATCCAGATAATTAGACCTTCGAAATAAGTAGATGCGAGATCCCACAGAATATTTAATTTTTTAATAAAGTGTAGACTACATCTCTCAAAAAATTTATTTTTTCCGTCCCCTTTTTTTATTTTTATATTTTTTTAGTTGGATTTTGACAATCAACCGTTAGTCCAAAACCCAAACACCAATTATGTCTATTATGGAGACCCAAACACAATATTCTAACTTTTTGGAGATCCAAACACTAATTGTATCACATAACAAAATTATATTTTTTTCAAAATAACAAAATAATTATAATTTTTTTATCGAAAAGGTAGCTAATTACTAATATTGCTTGAATTTTTTGTCAGTTGGTTCATCATAGATGATTTTAAAATGAACCATAGATGAGATTCAAGGAAGTAAGAAAAATTAGTTTAATTTTCTTCTTCTTGAATATTTAAAAGTTCTAAAATTCATAGCAAGTTTCTCTCATAAAAAAAAAACGTATTTTCACATATACAAATATTCAAAATCTGAATTACAAGAAATGGTGTTTGCTGTGAAATACAGGAAATTCAAAAAAATATGAATTATACATGTTCTGAACCATATGAAATATGAATTATACAAAAGTTGAGAACATGTGAATTACCGTATTCTAATTTCAGCTATTATATGAGATCTTCTTGTTACTAAATAACCCAAAAGTTACTAGTACAACACATTTTTTGTAGTCATGTACAGTAGCTCGTGCTCTCAAGTACTGGGTGTTCAAAAGCTTTGGAACTAGACGACCACAATTGTCTCTTCTCTCTCCCTTGAACTGACATAATAAGGCAAATTATAAGGGCACTACACTTATTACTTGGGGCTAGTTCAGGATTGAGGCTAGCTCATTAATGAGCAAAGTTTACTCACACTAGTCCATTATTTTACTTATACTAGCCCACTTTGAAACCCTTCTTCCCAAACACTCCCAAACCCTCCCCACCCCACCGGAGCCCTCCCCCCTCCCGCCGTCCTCCTCCGTCTCCTCCCCCGTCCTCCACCGCAGCCTCCCGTCGCCGCCTCCCGTCGTCGTCTCCGCAAAAATAGAAGAACTGTCAAAATTTGACATATATGTTGATTTTTAGGACTGTCAAAATTTTGACAGTCCTACCAATTGGAAGTACTGTCAAAATTTTGACAGTCCTAAAAATTTAACATATATTTTTAGGACTGTCAAACTTTTGACAGTCCTAAAAATGTATGTTGAATTTTTAGGACTGTCAAAATTTTGACAGTCCTACCAATTGGTAGGACTGTCAAAATTTTGACAGTCCTAAATTTTTTGACATTGACAGTCGACAGTCTAAAAATCATGATCTAAAAATTTTGACTGTCAAAATTTGACATATATGTTGATTTTTAGGACTGTTAAAATTTTGACAGTCCTTCCAATTGGTAGGACTGTCAAAAGTTTGACAGTCCTAAAAATATATGTTGAATTTTTAGGACTGTCAAAATTTTGACAGTCCTTCCCATTGGTAAGACTGTCAAAATTTTGACAGTCCTAAATTTTTTTTTCTGTTAATTTATTTTTGTTAATTGTTGGGGAGGTCAATTTCAAAATATCCTTAAAATTTTATCCTTAAAATTTGTTAAAGTATTATGTTATTTAAAATAGTAAATTTATTATTGGTACATTAAATATTTTATAAAAAAAAAATTACCAAAAGTAAAATTTGGAGGTCGAAATATCGTTTTTTTGCGATTCTAAAAATTTGGAAAGTCCGTCAAAAGGTGAAACGGTTTATCCCGAAGTACTTTTCCATACGGTCATTTTGGCACAAACTGGAGCTTGTTTCGATCTCTCAGTCAAAAGTTATAATACTTTAAAGTTTTATATTTTATATTTTTGTCTGTAATATGTACGTCTTACTTCGGATGAAAATTCTCTCTACACAAATTGTGTTACTCTCGTCGAAAACATACAAATCGACCTATTGTGTGACCAAAAACGATTTGAAAACAAATAGTTATGGCCGTTAGAAGTCTGATCGACGGCAGACGTAATATTCGTACGGTAGATTTTTTTTTTTTTTTGGTTCAATGATAACATATTTTATTTTGGATGTTAAACTAAATAAAAAATAAAATAAAATCCAAAACTAACTAAATATAAAAAAACTAAAAAAAAAATATCCTGACAATTAAAATGAGTACTGTCAAAATTTTTACAGTCCTCATTGTTTGTGGGACTGTCAAAATCCTGACAGTCCTAATTTTATAAAAAAAAATTCAGTGGGTTAAAATTAGGACTGTCAAAATTTTGACAGTCCACATATCTTGTGAGACTGTCAAAATTTTGACAGTCCTAACAATTTGTAGGACTGTCAAAATTTTGACAGTCCATCCAAGTGGTAGGACTGTCAAAATTTTGACAGTTCTAATTATAACAGTCCCGATTTTGGGCTAGCCCCAAGTAACTTTTAGGATGGTGGACTGTCAAAATTTTGACAGTCCATCCAAGTGGTAGGACTGTCAAAATTTTGACAGTCCTAATTATAACAGTCCCGAGTTTGGACTAGTCCCAAGTAACTTTTAGGATGGCAAACTTGTAAATTTTTGTAAATTTTTAATGAATTAGCATCGAGTAAAATGTGTAGTGCCCTTATAATTTGCCCATAATAAATGTACGCATATTTGAAGGACATTAGGGTTAAGAATATTGTCCTTTTGTTAGGGAGCAAAGGGCTCATGATTGTTTAGGGTGTCACGTCCGAAACCATATATGAACTACACATTCCATCAGTCTCACTGTTCCTCTGCTCTCAACATATATATCACTTGGCCTCGTGAGTGAGTGAGTGAGTGAGTGAGTGGACATGGCAAATTAGACGTCATGAATGAAATCTCTAGGTCATTCATTCGGGTTCTTGCAAAGTTGACTCTAACTATTCCAAATTTTTTTTTCTTAAATTTTTTAGTTAAAATTTTACTTAGGACTAATTTAAATATATATTTAAGACTGTCAAAATTTTGACAGTCCATTAACATATTGAAAGGACTGTTAAAATTTTGACAGTCATAAATAAATTTTTGGACTAATTTTGAATAAAATTTTAAGTAACAAATTTAGAAAAAAATAATTCGACCAGTCCGAGTGTATTTTGTAGTGCCTTTATCATCAGCGGAACACTGCAGTATCATCATGAGGTAATTTTTAAATATGCAATAAATATCTTTAAATTATTTAAGTTTTGATCGTAGATAAACATCACATCTAATTGATACAATATCTTTAAATAGGTAACCTGGTTACCGTACTCATGTGAACCCGATGCTCCAGAAATCAAGAGGACATCATATGCATTTACTTTACACAGATGTCATATTATATATGATCGGTTCACCATGTACCATCCGGCAAACCGTGTTCTTCGGCAATTCGGAATGGCCCCAATAATTTTCGATGATCCACCGACAGTCGGTTATGAGACATCAAATGTATTACAACGAATCATTGGTCTCGTTGCTGACTGGAATAATCGGTTCGAGAATTATAGTGTCATGGACATGTCTCCCAGACTAAATTCTGCTGAGGAATGTAAGTTATAATTTACTCATTATTCGTATTGATTTAGTGTAAATAGTTTGCTAAAATTTTGTTTACATTTTGCAGACATGGGTAGCCTGGACTATAGGCAATGGTGGGGATGCCCTCTTCTGACCAACCGAGTATACCACTACGAGGAGCAAAGGTTCAAGAGTAGATCCCTAGACGATTCTACTATGCGTGCTTTTATCGATGGAATACATGATTTGGTATGACTTCATTATACTTTCAAAAATACATATACATAGATATGATAAATATATTAATTTACAAGTTTCAAATTTCAGAGTGGTGTATACCGGCAACATTTACAACGACCTCATAGAAACCTTTTCCCAGACAGTCGTCGTCTTATGGAGGAACTTGTGACTCGTGTTGAGCATCTGGGTATTGGACGGGAACCGGAACTGCCTCCAGTACAATCTCGTCTTCCACCGGACTATCCGACCGGCTTAGTACGACAGAGACACTTTCGTCGTCGTCGGCGGGATACTGCTGGAGCGGGCCCGAGTGACCAGTATGCTGGAGGGAGCCCGAGTTATCAGTATGCAGGAGCGGGCCCGAGTTACCAGACTGCAGGAGCGGGCCCGAGTGACCAGTATGCAGGAGCGGATCCGAGTTACCAGACTGCTGGAGATGAAAGCTACCAGATATTCATACAATTTTTTTCGACTCCATCAGCACCGCTGCCTACCCAAACTCAACAAGACGAGGACGAGGATTAGTAGATAATTTTTAACATTGTATGATTGTAATTTTTGTATGATTTGTAATGGTTTGTTATTACAATATTTGGGTATTGAACAATTATATTTTACTCTCTCAGTTGACTAGTACATCTTCTTCGGTTGTGTCCCATAGCACCACAATTACAGCAACGTAGATCTCTTGTCGATGATTCCCGGAGTTTGATGCGGTTCTTCTTTGGTCTTCCGGCTTTGCGTCTTACATCTAGCACCCCAATTTGTCCTCTTACCAAAGGACCTTGGATCTCGTAGGGAACTGGAATTGGCTCCATTTTTGGTGCGTATACACTTTTCAAGTTTTCCGTCGAAAATACTGCAGGATAAAAACTATCAATACTAATATTGCAATATCTACAAACAAAATATGCATGTATACATGGTATATAAGTATGGTACCATATAAAATATGTACAAGATCTGTCAGTTATATTAACAATATAGGTTCTACTTGTTGCCCGGTCTATTATTTCAAACTTATAACTATCAATAGCTAATATTTCTAGGTGGTTCTTCTCTTTGATAATAGAAGCCATATTTTTTAACATCTTCGGACAATAATCTGTGTCTATATTTTCAGCAATCTTTCTACGATTGTCATGAAGTGTAATAATCTTGGCTCTAATACCATCGAGAAGTATTGTTATTGGCTTATCTCATAATTTCTTAATCCAGCTATTGAAATATTCAGCAAGATTAGAAGTGTTAATATCTAATCTAGGACAAGTAGCATACGCTGTTATCCAATGTTCAAATTGACGACTTTCATCGTTTACACCAATAAGCCAATCGTACAACATTATGTTCTCGGCTTTAATTATATCAAACACACTCTCTGCATCCGTTTTATTATATGATCTAGCAAGCGAGTCTAACAAGCGTTGAAATACTGGTTCTTTGGTAACTTTTTTCATGTTTTGTTTAAAATATTGAATACAAAAAAAATGAGAAGATGCAGGAAAAATAGCACGAACAGCATTTATTAATCCCTTTTGCTTGTCAGATATAAATGAAATTGTACTCCAATCATTAAAATAACTTTCAAAAGATATTTTAAGAGAATTTAAAAACCAAGACCAAGAATCACTATTCTCACCTTCAGCAACAGCATAAGCTATAGGATATAATTGATAGTTAGGATCGTGAGCACAAGCAATAAATAAGATACCTTGATATTTAGACGAAAGAAATGTAGCATCAGTACTAATAATTGGTAAACATCCACTTAAAAATCCATCAATACATGACTTAAAATAAATAAAAATACTCCTCAAGACTAGCGTATGCCTCATCATAACTACCATTAATTTCAGCTAATGCTGTCTCTCGGGCTCTCCATGCTTTGGAATAAATAACTTGTATACGGTGCTCCCTATATATATCTTTAACAATTTGTGATGGACTGTATGACTGGTTATCTCTAATAATGTCAATTATCATGGTCTTAATCCATGAAGCGGTAGCTAGTCGATGACGTCCTGTACTAAGTCTTCCTAAACAAGAATGACGATTTTCTAATGTACTAACTTTAACTATATCGCCATTTCCAATAGATTTGACATATACTCTCCAATTACAATTCGGTTGATCACAACTATATATAATTCCACGAGCATTATTCATAACACTAGCTGAACAACTAAAATTATATTTAATTGCTAAATTACTTATAAAGCTTCTAAAGTGAGAACGACTAGGAAATGATTGTCCCTTAAATAATTCATCAGTGATAGCTTTTACAACATCATCATCTACCGTATAATCTATATTTTCAACTAAAGCATCACTATTTCCATCGTCGTTGTCACTATCATCATCATGGTTAGATTCATCTGATGAATTACCTTCTTGGATAAATAAAACTATTTGTTGAGAAGAACTAGCACCCGAACTAACATGCTGATATTCAAAAAAATATTCATTATTTCTACTATCTAAGGTTGCTGCTACTTTAATAACATATATTTTTATATACCGTGATTGTGAATTAATCTCAAGAATATAATTCCATGCATCTTCACTATCTATCAAAAAACAATTAGAACAAAAAATAGACTTCAGAATAAAATCATAATGAATAGAACAACGTTCAATAATATGATTACGTATATTTTCAAATCTAATATTCGGATAAGTTGAAAAAATTATACTTTCTCCTCCTTTGTAATTTAACCCATTTACTTTACCGCCGTGCGAGCATACAATTCTTACGCTACGATCCATGACGGTTGAGAACTTTTGCTACAGAAAACAAGAGGAGGAAGCTGTGAAAATAGGAGGAGGAAGCTGTGAAAATAGGAGGAGGAGGAGGAGAATGTGTTGTGTGAGGAGTGTTTGGGGTGGGGGGTGTTTATAGGGGTTGGAGGGAGCCGTTGGAGGGAGCCGTTGTGCAACGGTCGGATGGAACGGTCAGCGGCCCGCCAACTGAGTTGGCGAGCGGCCTCTCGAGGAGAGCGCCCCGCCAACTCAGCACCTCGCCAACTGAGTTGGCGAGTGGTCCCCCCCCCTCTGCTATTTCTTCAAACTTTTCCCTTTATTTATAAATATATTATATTATATTACTTTAAACGAAAAAATTCGTTTAAAGTATCTCACAATGAAGTGTGGAAATTAATAATTTGCCATCTAGCGGCAACTATCAAGCGAAAATAGAGAGTGTGAGTGAGAGAGCAGTGATTGAGTGAGAGAGAGAGAGAGAGAGAGAAAAAAAAAGAGAAAACGAAAAAAATAATAATAAAGAAAAAAAATGCTCTTTGAAAGAACATTTTTACTAGTATCTTTTTTTTATTAAATATTTTTTTTAACGGAAGTTTTTTTCTTCTAGTTGAGAGCTGACGGAAAAGCGTAAATCGCCCTTTGGAAGGACGTTATGTTAATTTTTTTGAAATTTTTTAAAATTGTATGCTCTCAGTGAAAATTTTAGTAATTTCGTTGCTCTCAATGAAATTTTCTGTATTAATATTAATATTAGTATTAATATTAATATTTTTTGGATAATTAATTTTTGAGTTTAAAATTTGTTATGTCAGCTGTTATATTAGATGATACACAATATTATTTAACATATCACGTCAGCTGCCACGTAAGGAGGGATGAATTGGAGGAATAATTTGAAAATACAAATAGAATTACTCAAAATCTTAATAGCTTCTGATATTATATGAACTACCAAATTTTTGATAACCATGAATAAGACTACCCAAAAAAAATTTAGGATTGTCAAAACTTTCAGAGTCTTCAGGACTATTAGAATTTTGAGAGTATTCAGACCGTCAAAAGTGTGTTACCTCGTTGTAATTCCGTCAGTACTCTTAAACATTTGCCTTTGTTTATGGCAACCAATTAGCAAACAATAATCTATCTATTATGCTTTTGAGGAAACACAACTCTAGTCTCTATTGGTTGATAGAATTTCTTTCGTTAGTGGTTTAAAAAAGAATATAAAAAAAAAGCGTGTCCGTGTCCAACAATGCTCTACTTGGCTGTGAAGCGGTAGACGGCGACCTCGATCCTGCTCCCCGGCATCGGCGGGTGTGGAAGGAGACGACGCTGCCGTCGACGGCTATATTGGCCGACTTTGCGGCTGTATGCAACGGGACGATCTCGCCGGGCAGAGCGCCGTACTTGAGCCCCAGGTCCCATTTGCTTGACTCTTATAACCAATAGGCATTCCGGATGGCACGATTCAATCTTCTCGATCTCGTCGACGGTCGTGAGGTCGACGCAGACGGAGGCTGCGTACTTGATGCATGTGTGGCTCGGCCTTGCATGGGTGGAGGACAAGCTCAATAAGCAGTACTGTGTCTTTCTCCCATCATCAATGAGGACATAGTCAAGCATACACTCTGTACTTGTCGGTCGAGGTAGCGCGTATATTTAAATGCGACAATTAAACCCACAAATAAGATTTTTGTAGTGACTTTTGCAAAAACCATTAATTATCCCAGCTACAAACATGAAAAGTAAAGAAAGCAAGATGAAATCAAGCATTGCAGACACAGAGGGATACCCCAACACAACAATAACAAAGAAGAGAGAAGATGTATCACCTTGTCCATAAAACAACACTTCATTAATCAAAGATTCAAATAGCAAGTCAAACAGTACATACAGCAATAAGAAATTAAGAAATGCTAGGGTCCACAGACATGCCAACCTACACAAACTCAAGATACATGCAAACCTACCGACTCATAATGACAAAAGAGATCCTAAAATAAAAATAAAATAACTGTAGAAACCACGAACTGATTACTCCTCTCCAGAGTCGGACTACTCAATCTGGTATTTCTTGTTTACTCCAACCAGATCTTTCTCGTACCACTTGGTTCTTTAATTTTTCCATTCTTCACATATGTTTGTTATTCTGTTGCTTCTCAGATATGAGGAGACCTGATGATAATGAATACTATTTTAATATTATAGTAAATAAATTAAATAAATTAAGAGAAATTTTTTGTACATATATTATCTTGTTTTTGTAATATTCACAGAAGAGAGAGAATCCAAACACAAGTTTTTTTTTTTTCCTGACAATAGTTAATATCACATAAGAGAGCAAACCTACTAAAGAAAGAAAGGAAGGAAGCAAAGTTAATATTCACAGAAGAGAGTGGGTTAGAAAGAAAGTAAAAGGGGGAAGAAACACTTACAGTCGAACGACGTCTCATCTTTCTCCTCCTCCTCTTAATGGCCGGTCGCCACCACCACCCTCCTCCCTATGCGCCATCTCGAATCCCATCAAATTTATTTTCTTCTCTCCTCTCTCCTTGTGACCATCACCCTCTTCCCTATGCGTCATCCGTCTCTCCTCTCTCTTCTCCTCTTTGTGATCCTCCCTGCGTCATCCCGGTCGCCACCACCACCCTCTTCCCTATGCGCCATCCCGCGTCTCCATCGCATAAGAGAGGAAAAGAAAATAAATGCGCTGGAGACGTGCGATGGCGCATAGGGAAGAGGGTGGTGGTGGCGACCGGGATGACGGCGACCGGGATGACGTAGGGAGAATCACAAGGAGGAGAAGAGAGAGGAGAGACGGATGACTCATAGGGAAGAGGGTGGTGGTGGCGACAGGACATAGGGAGGAGCACAAGGAGAGAGGAGAGAAGAAAATAAATTTGATGGGGACGCGAGATGACGCATAGGGAGGAGGGTGGTGGTGGCGACCGGCCATTAAGAGGAGCACAGGAGAAAGATGGAGACGTCCTCCGCCCGCCTGTAAGTGTTTCTTCCCCCTCTCTCTTTCTTTCTTTCTTTCTTTCTAATCCACTCTCTTCTGTGAATATTAACTTTGCTTCCTTCTTTTCTTCCTTCCTTTAGTAGGTTTCCTCTCTTCTGTGAGTAAATAGTAACCCACTCTCTTCTGATGAAGGGAAGAGAGTGGATAAGGGAGGGGTTCAACAATAACTATCCTGAAGAATAAGGTCACTAACCTTTTGAACTAGGATACTAGTCAGGCAATGTAGGTACCACGGGTCTGCCCATATATTAATGCTTCTCCCGTCACCCACTGACCAGTAGACGTTGTTGACAAGGTCAGATCTGGCATGAAGGATATTGGACCAAGTGCAAGAGGAGGAGCGTTGGATTTGATCTCTTAGTAGTTGAGCCATTGCTGCATTAGTAAATTCAGGCATATTTGGATACAAGAAATATTTGGATTATTATTATTTAAATACCAGAAATATTTAGATCATATATACTTAGTGTCGAGGTACACGTATTGCGCGTGCAACACACTTTAGAAATATTTATATCCAACCAAACTTATTAACAAAATTATTATTTTCTGATAGATTTTTTTTGATTACGTATATTATTTATATCCAACCAAACTCATCTTCACTATCTATCAAAAAATAATTAGAACAAAAAATAGACTTCAGAATAAAATCATAATGAATAGAACAACGTTCAATAATATGATTACGTATATTTTCAAAACTAATATTCGAATAAGTTGAAAAAATTATACTTTCTCCTCAATCGTAATTTAACCCATTTATTTTACCGCCGTGCGAGCATACAATTCTTACGCTACGATCCATGACGGTTGAGAACTTTTGCTACAGATAACTCAAATGAACTTTAGCTGCAGGCAAAACTTTGACTGAAGCTTTGCTAGTGGCAGAGAGACAGTGAGAGTGTTGGAGACTTTGCTAGAGGGAAGAGAGGAAATAGAGTGAGTGTGAGATGATTTGGTTGAGATAGGAAATATATATAGGGAAAGTGTTGAATGTAATAGCCGTTGTAATAGCCGTTGTGCAACGGATGAGTGTGGGAACGGATCCTTACTCGCCAACTGAGTTGGCGAGCAGAGTGCAACGGTCACTGCCCCGCCAACTCAGCATCACTCGCCAACTGAGTTGGCGAGCGGCCTCTCGAGGAGTGCGCCCCGCCAACTCAGTTGGCGAGCGACTCTGGACCGCTGCACCCCGCCAACTGAGTTGGCGGGTCCTCCTCCTCCACGCAATTTCATCAAATATTTCCATTTTTCTATAATTTTATATAAATTTATTACTTTATACGAAAAAATTCGTTTTTTCTTTAGTATGTTTCCTCTCTTCTGTGAGTAAATATTAACTATTGTCAGAACAAAAAAACTTGTGTTTGGATTCTCTCTCTTCTGTGAATATTAACTATTGTCTGAACACGTATGCACCTAACCCAAGTGCGGACATTGATGGTAAGACCATCAACGTTATAACATTTCCTACGGGTAAGGCATTCAATGGGAATGGGAAAGCTTGGTTGTCCATGATGAAGGCATTCAAAGAAAGATTTGAATGAGAGGAGAAGTTAATAAAAATATATGTCGATAACTGACAATATTTTTGATTTTGTAATATTATAATTAATTTTATTATATTGTAATCAATAGGATCCTAATTTAAAATATTGATATTTATGTTGGTAATTAATCTCCTACCAATTATAGTAGATAATTAATCTCCTACAATCATTTAGCCAAATACTAAGCGTAGGTAATTAATTTTCTACCTTTTATAGTAGGTAATTAATCTCCTACAATCATTTAGACAATGCTCCAAATAAAGATCCTATTGATTACAATATAATAAATCATAAAATCAAAGATATTGTCTGTCAGTTATGGACATATATCTCTAGGGCGCTGCTACGTTGTCCGCGCGTGGACCAGCCCGCACGCCACGCGTCGGCCGCGGAATGGAAGGGTGGCCCAAATTTTGCGGAGGTGGGCCCCGAAGGGTGCATGGGAGGTGCGGGTGGGCGAATGGGTGGGGCCACGACAGCCGCGGGCCAATCCGCGGTCCCCCCCCCCTCCAGCATTTATCATTTTAGATATCTTTATCAGAAGGTAGTGGTGTTTGATGGTTGGTGGTGGTGGTCCCGCACAAGGAGTGGAGAAAAGAATATGTGTGATGGAGACGATGGTGGTGGCGACCGGGATGGCGCATAGGGAAGAGGAGAGAGAGAGATGAGGGTTGGGAGCAGATTATCACTACCAAAATCTGTGCTATTAGCGACATTTTTAATGACTCAAGTTACTGAAGTCGCTAATTTTTGTGATAATAGCGACTCCAATAAAAAGTGTCGCTAAACGTCGCTAGTTCAGCGACTCCAACAAAAAGTGTCCCTAAACGTTGCGATGTTTAGCGACGTTCAGCGACAATAATTTCTATTGTAAAAATATACGTCGGTACAGGTCGTTGAACATCGCTAAATTTTTAATATATAGCGAAGTTTTTTTGACATGCAGCGACAATATTTTCTATTGTAAAAAATATAAACCGGCAAAGGTCGATGATCATCGCTAAATTTTTATTTATCTGCGATGTTTAGCGACGTCTATTTTAGACGTCGCTAAATTGTTTAATATACGGTTTGGCATGGTTTCATTTCCCCCCCATTGGCATCCAAATTTTTGAAATCCTGCCCCCACTGGCTCCCCCCTCTCCCGAGCGCCCTCCTCCGGCACGGCTCCCCACCCCCAGCATTCCCTCGGCACAACTCCTCCCCTCGCACGGCTCCTCCCCTCCGTCTAGTCCCCTCCATTTGTGCAGACTGTAGAAGCAGTGGTGGGTCCCTTTGGTCTCTTATACTTGAGGGTGTATACGATGTTCTTGATTCTAATGCCATAGACCCCTGATTCTGCTGTGGACATTCTCGGGCTTGATGGTGACTTGATCCACATACCATGCACAGTCCCAATCGACGACGATAATCTCTATGAATATGACCTGGTATACCACAAAAGTTACAAGTAAGGTGCCCCTTGGTTGGGTATGGTGCGACACTATCTGGTTGCTGGCGTGTCAAAGGGTGTCTAATGGGTCCTCCTGGCTGTGTCCTTACTGGTCCTTGATGAATTCTTTGTTGAATTTCGTTTTTCCTGCTGATGGCCTCCTGGATCCTGGCCTCTGTCAATAGCTCGGCATAAGAGATCCGGGACTGGGAGCTAGTGTAGTGCTGGAGCTCCTGAGTCAGCCCACGGTGAAACCTCTTAGCCTTCTCTAAGTCATTAGGTATTAGGACAGTGCCATACTTACTGAGACGGCTAAACTCTGCGTCATACTCATCAACCGTCTTGTCCCCTTGCTCTAGATGGAGAAACTGGTCGTACAATGCGTCCCTTACTGTATCCGGGAAGTACTTCCTCTCAAAGCACTCCAAGAATTGTTCCCAAGTCTGACGCGTACCCAACTGGCGCTCCATTGATTCCCACCAGTGATGCGCATTGCCTTCTAACTGAGTCCTCACGCCTATCATCCATAGGTCAGTAGGTAGTTGTGATGCCTCTAACAACTTCTTGGTATTGGCAATCCAGTTCGTGGTCTCCTCTGGACTCTCATTGCCTTTATACGGCTTAAGGCCCATCTGCACAAAGTCCTTGACTGAACCAACCCGAGCTTGTGGTACTGAAACTAGTGCCTGGGTTGGTGCAGGGGCTAGCGCAGCCATTCTCTCAAGTGTTGCCAGAAATTCTAGCCTCTGCTCTGCTGCTTGCTGCCTCTGTTCCTGTATTATCATCTGAAAGAATTGGAACAGCTGTGTCTGGCCATCCTGTGGTGCTAGTGGAGCTGGAAAGGTCCCATTAGGTATCGTGGAAGGGGTTGATGGAATTTGATTGCTAGTCAGACCATCCGGTCCGGGAGGAAGAGGTATCGTTGAGGTCACTCCTGGTGATTGGTCGTCGTCCCCTGGAGACGTGTTGTCCCCGGTGGCGACATGACCGTTATGCAAATTTATCTCTCTGCAAGAGATGGACGAAGGATTAAGAAGAGTACATGAATCAAACAGGATGCAAGCACTTAAGTAGGACATGTTGGAAGGAAGGTAAGTTATAGTCAAGTGTGGATGAGATCTAAAATTTTAATCCTAGGTGCAGGCCCGCTCGGTACAGTTACGTAACCGAAACGGCTAACTCGACCTGCATGGGACACCACAAAAATATGTCACGCCCCAGTCCCAAAATACGTAGGACTAGGAACACGTAAGCATGTCAGCCGTATGTATATGGCAACTCCAATATATGGATACCATAATACACACGTACGCTGTAATATGAATATAAACTCACATGTGGTATATATATTAATACAAGTCACAGATATGCTAATCTCATCCACACAACAAGTCATAGAAAAGAAATACTAAACTAGAATAAGGAGTCTGAAATATCCAAAATAATAATAGTCGGGTGGAGACAAATCCACTACCAAAGACTATATCCAAAACTAAAATGAGAGAGGAGTATAAAATCTCCAATAAATAATGTGAAGACAGAAGTGTAACAGCTAAAAGACCCATCGCTAGATATAATCAAAGATGCTCAGAAGGTAAGACCTCCTCGGCAGAAAGTAATACGTCAGGTCCAGGCCCGTATTCCTGCGGATACTCCTGGTCGTCTATACCTGGCAAGGGACCAGGTCCTCAGAGGGACATAACAAGATACAGAAAAGCGAGCCAATTTGAATACAGTAAACATGCATAATATTTGAAAATATATAAGTATGCTGTACAAGATAATCTATATGAATGCAAGTGAGGACAACTTTTCGACGTATGGGCAAGGGTAGGCTACTCGATCTAAGCCTCACAACTCACACACCCGTCAATGGACATCAGAAATCGACATACCTCTGGGGTAGCGACCAGCGCGACTCTACAGAAATCGACATACCTCGGGGGTAGCAACCAGCGCGACACACGCCCGTAGTGCGAACTATATACTACGGTTTACCAGAGTGGTTAAAAGCCCATACGCCTAATGATTGTCCTCTATGATACTAAGTGTCAAGTGTGTGTCAACATATCTAATATATAGTAATGACTGAAAGGAACTACACATGCAATAAATAAACAGAAATGCAATAAATGTACAAAAATATACTAAGCATGTAAAATACTGTAAATAATTTGGCAAGGTATCTTGCCTGGCAAGAAAGCTGCAAAATGTAGTGTCCCGATGTCAACACAAAGAGTCAGAAGCTACGGCCTCAGAATGAACGTCTCCGGATGCTGAAATAAACATCACCAACGTTCCCAGAATAAGCAAAATAGCTAAAAAGTACTTCCCTTTCGTCCAATTTGGACACAGGGGCAAAACGGTAATTTCGGGTAAAAGTGGGGTCCACGTGTGGCCCACTTTGTACCAAAAAATGTGCCAAGGGTAACAGTCTTTAAATGGGACAAATTATAGGTCAAACAAACTCTAAATGTCAATACGAACCCAACGGTATGTCCAAATATGGTTTCCGATGGTCCGAACACAAATTCACCCAAAAAGTCAACCGTGGGGTCCTCCATTGGCGACTTGGTCAACTGTATCAGAATTGCATGAAAATTGGGTCACATAACCAGCGCGTTACCACGAGTCCAGTGGCGCAAGTTTCGTCGCAATCTGACGAGCGTGCACAAAATGCGCGCGACTTTCGCAAAAGTTGCTACATGAGGTTTGTCCGCGGATACGGGCTGATTCCGGCGCGCATACGGGTCTGAATCAGTTTTTGCGAACTCTCACGTGTCCGGTTACGCTGCGCACACCGTTCGGTACACTTGATACACGGCGGGGTGGTCCCGTTTGGCGGGGCGTGCTCCGGTTCACAACTTTTGGAAATCTGGAAAAGTGTGTTCGCGGGGTTTTCCAACTAATTTAATTCTGTCTACACCAGTTAATAATCTAGGGTTATTTAACAGAAATTAAACTAGGTCAAGTGTTCTACGCATACCAAAAAGAATCATCGAATTTGAATCTCTGTGGTGGGAGATACGAACTCGGAGACATGGGTGGTCACCGCAGTTTTCTACGATCCCAGAATTCGGTCTATTTCTGCCAACTTTGACGCTGTTTTCGCCTATTGTTACGCGTTGTTCGAGGTCTTCTATCACACATATATGGAAGAGGGTTAAGGGGTGAGCATACCAGTGAAGACGGGGTGGCGTTTGGTTGAGCGAGTAGACGGGAAATAACTCCGGAACACAGGTACCCCGCTGTGGCAATCTACAGTGCGCGGGATCGCGGTTGTCGGGATTTGTTTGGACGGCCTGGCGGGGTTCTCCGGCTGTGGTGGCGGCGCTCTCTAGGTCTAGATGGGAAGAGGGAGGGTCTGGATGATTTAGGTTTAGGGTTTTAGAAAAATAATGAATATATATATGAATAGGAAGAGAGAAGAGGCGGGTTGGGTCAACTAGCCGCGGGGGGGGGGGGGGG
Organism: Iris macrosiphon; assembly: GCA_036927795.1. Lineage (NCBI taxonomy): Eukaryota > Viridiplantae > Streptophyta > Magnoliopsida > Asparagales > Iridaceae > Iris > Iris macrosiphon. The sequence continues at coordinate 56,972 of JAYESA010000449.1, forward strand.
GGGTCCTGTGTACGCGGGTGCTGGGCTTGGGATTTTGCTACAAAGGAAGGGGTCTGTGGGATTTTGTGGGCTGCATATTTGTTATGGGGGGGCGTTTGCTACAAAGCAGTGGGTAGGTAGTAGTTGGTTTGGTTTGGGTAGAATAGGAAAATTAGTTTTTCTTTTCATTTCTTTTCTTTTCCTTTTTCTTTTTCTTTTTATATTTTTCTTTTAAATATATATATATATATATATATATATATATATATATATATATATATATATATATATATATATATATATACTCATAGAAAAATTCTAGAATTACACTAGCAATTGCTCAAGGGGTCTCCTACATGAAATAAATTCGGAGAAATTTCTAATGGCCCCATAAATTCTCTAAGTTCACCAACACCTAAAATAAAAATTAATAAAAATCTATTTATCCCAATTAGCACATAATTATTATAATTAAATTAATAATTAATAAAAAAATATAATAAATACGGTTTCTAGGAATAGGTATTTTACAGGGATCGGTACTGCTCCAGTGTATACACCTGTTCCTGCTTCTGCTCCTGCTAATGCTCCTGTCCCGTATACCTCGGGATAGATCTCTTCTGCTAAACCTGGGGACATAATCCGGATCCAGGTCCTCAGGGGACATAGCAAGGTACAAGAATAACTCAAGCCATAAATAATGCAGTACAATAATAAATGAATCAATAGGGTAAACTATATAGCCAGCTAAGTGATATGCAAGATGAGAGCATCACTAGAACTCAGGCTGAGACCACTACAAGCTCGGTATCGGGGAGCCGGTAGCAGTGATTTCGCTAGTAGAGTGCCTAGCTCTGATGTAGAGTCTAAGGCCTCACCATAATAAATATATATATAAATTAGCCTGTAGCTTGTGTGTCTCTCCCCACCCAATGTAATCACACGTCTCATGTCCATGACACGCAAGATCATATCTAATGCAGCAAGTCATAATGATATCTAAGCATAAAGTATATGTCATGAAACATGTATCATATACAGAATCACCATGAATATCTCGAAGATTCTCTCTCATGAATAGTGTCAAGTGTCCTGGGTATGACGTACTTGATAATGCAAGCACGAGAATATATAGGGTCTCGATATCAATGTCTAGGTGACGTTACACAACTCCGCGTACGGTGTTGACACCCGAATATTATTCGGACGTTAAGTAATGTCACACGGTCCTAGGTTAAGCATGTACATCATATAAATAAATTAAGATAACAATATGAAGCAGGTACTGCAAGTTTGGCAAGGTACACTTGCCTGGGGTTCTGACTCCAACTGTTGCTCTGGTATCAGCGGGATCTGCAGATACTCCTCCGAATGCTGAAATGAACGTTACCATCAGGTTCAGAAGATATCAAATAGCTAAAATTGCCTGTCCTTGGGTCCAATTTGGACACAGGGGCAAAAAGTGACAGTTTCTGATCAAAGCGGGGTCCACATGAGGCCCGCTTCGCACCAAAAAATGTGTCAGAGACAATGTTCTCCAAATTCGTCAAACTTAGTGTCCACAAGTCCAGAACGACGATACAAACCCAACGGAACGTCCAGAACTGGATTTCGATGAGCCAATCACAAAATCGCCCGTCAAGTAGAGCCGTGGGGCCCACGATACGCGATTTTGTCAACGTTCTCAGAATCGAACCAAACTTGGGTCACAGGACCAGCATATTGCTATGAGTCTGATGGTGCAAGTTTTGTTTCGATACGACATGCGTACACGAAGTTACAACGAGTTCCAGAACAGGACCGATACGGGGTGTTGTCGACGGATACGCGTTGATTCCGGTGTGTACGCACATCCAAATCAACTTCCGCGAAATCCCACACATCCATATTAACGGCGCACACCTTTCGGTGTAGTTCGCACATGACCAAGTCGTCCCGTTTAGGGGGGCGCATCCAGTTCCGGGAAAAAATAGGGTATTAATTTTCCTGATTTTGGGTCACAGTTTGCGATCGCCACAGGATGCGATACCCCGAGCAAATTGCACGGGTATCGAGAGAGTCACGCAGTCTACGCATCACAACAGACGGAACGGAAAACGGGGCAGTGAGGAGAGAGATACAGTCACCTGAACAGGACTCCGCAAAAGACTAAAAATGCGCGTTCTCGCGGGGCGGCGCGACACAATACGGTCGGCTAGGGCACGGCGGCTAGGACACGGTCTGCTGGGGGTCGTCGGGGCTAGCTGCGGCGAAGGCATCGCCGGATCTGGAGGCGGCCGGAGGAGCTTGTCGTGGCGGCTAGGGCACGGCGGACCGCTGCTGCTGCTGGTCTCGGCGGAGCTCGGGGTCGACTCGTCGGGGTGCTAGGGTTACTCGGGTGCCGGAGAGCGGAGGAGATGGCGGAGGATGGAGTCGGCCGGGGCTGGCGGTGGTGGAGACGACGGTGGTGATGGTGGTGGTGACTGACGGAAATAGGGTTTATATAGGCCGGAGTGGGAGGCGGGCGGACGGCCGTTCTGGCGGAGGGGAGGCGGTCGGACGCCGGTGGGAAGTTGAATCGGCGGGATGCGAGCGGACGCGGCGGTTGCGGGCGGAGGGCGGCCGGAGACGAATCGACAGAGTCGGGTTAGGGATTCCTACCGTTGCGGGTTAACGGGTCGGGTTTCGGGCCGGGTTTAGACCCGATCCGACCCGCAGGGTTTGGGTTGGGTCAGCATGGGTTCGGTTCACAAAGTCCGGTCCGGGTTGGTTTATTAAACCGGGTTTATTTGGGTTTTTATTGGTTTATTAAATAACTTAGTTTTTAGGTCTTTAAAAATGGTTCTGGGGTCCAATAAATTCTAGAAAAATTACCCTATGTCTAATATTTTAATTTACACCCAAAAATATTATTTTCATAATATTTTAATATTACTAAAAATATTTAAATTTATTTAATTCCAAAATACCTTAATTTTAATTAGTTAAAAATTACATAAAATTTTAGAAAAATTCTGAAATTTAATTTTTAAAATCCTGAAAAATCAAGAGGTTTACAGCTGCTCCATATAGATTTCTTCCACCAAATCACCATGGAGAAATGCAGTCTTCACATCTAACTGCTCAACTTCAAGATCTTGGGAAGCAACAAGACCAAGAATAACGCGAGAGAAAATATTTCTTCATAGTCAATACCTTACTTCTGACTGAAACCTTTCACCACAAGGCGAGCTTTGTACTTAACTTGGCCATTTTTCATTCTTGATTTTGAACACGCATTTGTTCTTCAAGGCTTTTCTGTTCTTCGGTATCTCCACCAAGTCATAAGTGTGGTTCTTATGCAAAGAATCCATCTCCTCTTGCATAGCTTTCTTCCTTTTGGCATGATTTTCATGAACTTGTGCTTCATGGAAACTTTCTGGTTCACCTGCATCTGTTACCATAGTATATTCTGAAGCAGGATATCTAATTGAGGGTTGTCGTTCTCTCTCCGACCGTCTCAACTGAGGTGCTGGTGGCTGGTCCATATACGGCGGCTCTGTATGTTCATGCTCCCCCTGATCAGAACCTAAAAAACCTGTAATTTTTTCTTCTTCCTGCACATCTTGAAAATTATTATTTTCTGGCATAAGAGAAGGAATAACAATAGGCGTGGAGATTGGATCTGAGATAATGTGAGTATTTTGTGGCTCTTCTTCTTTTTTAAAATCAGCAAGTATTTTATTTTCACAAAATACAACATCCATGCTCCTTATAATTTTCTTGTTTATAGGATCCCGCAACCTATATCCAAATTCATCATTTCCATATCCTAAGAAGATGCATGGAATGACTTTGTCATCAAGTTTTGTTCTTTTCTCCTGAGGTATATGCACAAATGTCTTGCACCCGAATACATGCCAGTAGGAATAGAAAATATTATTTCCACTTCAAACCCTTTCAGGAATATCTCCATCCAAAGGAACTGAGGGACAAGTTTATCAAGTATTAGGCTGTTCGCACTGCCTCTCCCCAAAATATTTTTGGTAATTTGGCTAAGGATATCATACTTCTTATCATTTCCACAATTATACGGTTCATTCTTTCTGCAACCCCATTATGTTGTGGTGTGTGTGGGACAGTCTTTTGGTGTCTAATGCCATATTTAAAACAATAATCTTCAAACATCCTTGAAGTATACTCACCAACATTATCCGTGTGAATACACTTCAAGAGCTTTCCGGTTTCTCTTTCTACTTTGGTATGAAGTCTTTGAAAACTTCAAAGACTTGATCTTTGGCTTTTATGACATACACCCACACCTTTCTAGATGCATCATCTATGAAGGTCACAAAGTAGAAGGCACCACTAAAGGTTTTAACATTTATGGGTCCGCACACATCTGAATAGACTAAATCCAATATGCTGGTTTCTTTTTTGTTATAATTTTTAACAAAAGCTACCCGGTGTTGTTTTCCAATTAAGCAATGATCACAGTGGGATAGGGTTGTACCTTGCATGGATGGAAGTAGTTGTCTCTTTGCGAGAGTTTGTAGTCCTTTTTCGCTCATGTGGCCAAGCCGCTTGTGCCACAAATCCATAGAGGTACCTTCCACTATTCCAAGTTCATCATTCTTTAAGTGGAACTGAGTCTTGTAGAGAGTGCAATACTTCTTTCCTCTCGCCAGTACAAGTGATCTTTTGGTAAGCTTGCAGCATCCTTTACCAAAGCTGCTTGTGTATCCTTCTTCATCAAGCTTGCCGGTGGAGAGAAGATTTTGACGAAGATCGGGCACAAATCTAACATCTTTTAGAACCATCTTTGTTCCAAGGTTAGTGGTAACACAAATATTTCCAATGCCAAGAATTTGAGAAGAGTTTTTGTTACCCATTTTTACCATTCCAAGGTTACCTTCACGAAGCAAAGTGAAGTGGTCCTTCCGGGGAGTAGCATGGTAGGAGGCACCAGAATCAATCACCCATTCTGAGTCTTGGCAAGTGAGATTTGCATAGTCTTCTTCACATGCCGAGAAAAGTACAATTTCATTGTCAGTGACAACTGCTGCACTTTCATTCTTTTTTTGCTTCTCATTGGTCTTTCCTTCCTTTTGTTCTCGCTTGAGCTTGAGGCATTCCTGTTTTATGTGTCCATTCTTCCCGCAGTGATATCAACTAATATCCTTCCTAGCCTTTGATTTTCCTTTCGACTTGTCTCGATTCTGAGGCTGTCGACTTTTGCTCCTCCCCCTATTCTTGGTGACAAGGGTATGAGAATAGGAGGATCCAGATGACTTTCTTCGAATTTCTTCATTCAAGAGATTGCTTGTAACTTGGTTCATGGATACAACTACGTCAGGTGCGGAGTTGCTAAGAGACACCACCAGAGTCTCCCAACTATCCGGTAACGAGCTAAGTAGAAGAAGGGCTTGAAGCTCGTCGTCCAACACATCTTCATAGCTGCAAGCTGATTAACAATACTTTGAATTTTATTCAGATGTTCAGATATGGAATCATCTTCCTTGAACTTGAGATTGACAAGCTTCTGAATCAAGAAAGCTTTGTTGCCGGGGGTCTTCCTCTCATAGAGATCTTCAAGTTTCTTCCACAAGCTATTCGTCGAAGTCTCATTTGACACATGATGGAATACAGTGTCATCCATCCATTGTCGAATGGTGCCGATGATTTTTCGGTCGAGCTTCTTCCATTCTTCGCCTCCGCCGAGTACGACGAGGACGACAGGGAGGCGGACGCCGTGTGGGAGAGCATCGACAAGAGGATGGACTCCCGGCGCAAGGACCGCCGGGAGGCGAGGCTGAAGCAGGAGATCGAGAAGTACCGCGCCTCGAACCCAAAAATTACGGGAACAGTTTGCGGACCTCAAGCGGAAGCTCGCGGACATGAGCGCGGAGCAGTGGGACAGTATTCCGGAGATCGGGGACTATACGTTGAGGAACAAGAAGAAGAGGTTCGAGAGCTTCGTTCCGGTGCCGGACATGCTGCTCGAGAAGGCGAGACAGGAGCAGGAGCATGTTACGGCGCTGGATCCGAAGAGCCGGGCCACGGGCGGTACGGAAACACCGTGGTCGCAGACTCCCGTCACGGATCTGACTGCGGTCGGAGAAGGGAGGGGCACCGTGCTCTCGTTGAAGCTCGATAGGTTGTCGGATTCGGTCTCGGGACTGACTGTTGTTGATCCGAAGGGGTATCTGACCGATCTTAAGAGTATGAAGATCACTAGTGATGTTGAGATTTCCGATATTAAGAAAGCACGGCTTCTGCTTAAGTCGGTGACACAGACGAATCCAAAGCACCCGCCAGGTTGGATCGCCGCTGCAAGGTTGGAGGAGGTTGCGGGCAAGGTCGCTGCCGCGAGGCAGTTGATTCGGAAAGGGTACGAGGAGTGCCCCACGAGTGAGGATGTGTGGCTCGAAGCTTGTCGGCTGGCGAAACCTGATGAGGCTAAGGCTATGATTGCAAGAGGAGTCGAGGCTATACCGAACTCCGTGAAGCTCTGGATGCAGGCTGCCAAGTTGGAGAGTAATGATATGAACCGCAGCGGGGTCCTGAGGAGGGGGCTTGTGCGTATTCCAGGCTCAGTTAGGCTTTGGAAGGCTGTTGTTGAGCTGCAGGCGAGTGAGGAGGATGCGCGCATTTTGCTCCGCAGGGCGGTCGACTGCTGCCCGTATCATGTCGAGTTTCGGCTGGCTCTTGCTAGATTGGAAACTTATGAGCAGGCCAAGGAGGAACTTGAAAAAGCGAGATGTAAGCTGCCCAAGGAGCCTACAATTTGGATAACAGCTGCGAAGCTTGAAGAGGCCAATGGAAACACTGGGTTGGTTGGCAAGGTCATCGATAGGGGTATAAGATCGTTACAGAGAGAAGGCGTGGACATCGATAGAGAGACCTGGATGAAGGAGGCAGAGACTGCAGAGAGAGCTGGGTCAGTGGCGACTTGCAAAGCGATAATTGATCACACTATTGGTATTGGAGTGGAGGAGGAAGACCGCAAGAGGACGTGGGTTGCTGACGCTGAGGAGTGCAAGAAGAGAGGCTCGATCGAGACTGCAAGAGCAATTTATGAACACACTCTCAAGGTTTTCTTCACTAAGAAAAGCATTTGGCTAAAGGCAGCTCAGCTTGAGAAGAGCCATGGGACTAGGGAATCTCTTGATGAGCTTCTAAGGAAAGCGGTTACTTATAGGCCACAGGCTGAGGTTCTATGGCTGATGGGTGCAAAAGAGAAGTGGCTTGCTGGAGATGTGCATGCTGCACGAGCAATTCTTAAGGAAGCTTATGATGCCATTCCAAACTCCGAGGAGATCTGGCTGGCAGCATTCAAGCTCGAGTTTGAGAACCGTGAGCAAGAGAGGGCAAGGATGCTTCTGGCTAAAGCTCGGCAGAGGGGGGGAACGGAAAGGGTGTGGATGAAGTCTGTTATTGTCGAGAGGGAACTGAAGAACACTGAAGAGGAGAGGAGGTTGCTGGAAGAAGGGCTGAAGCTCTTCCCTTCTTTCTTTAAGCTGCATTTGATGCTCGGCCAGATGGAGGACCGGTTGGGTCGTCGAGAACAGGCGAAAGAAGCTTATAAGTTGGGTTTGAAGAACTGCCCTGGTTGCATTCCTCTTTTGCTTTCCCTGGCAAATTTGGAAGAAAGTATGAGTGGCTTGAGCAGAGCTCGTGTAGCTCATACTTTGGCAAGGAAAAAGAATCCTGAGCTATGGCTTGCAGCTATACGTGCCGAATCTAGGCACGGAAACACCAAGGAAGCAGACTCACTCATGGCTAAGGCATTGCAGGAATGCCCGTACAGTGGGATTCTGTGGGCTGCTTCCATCGAGATGGTTCCGAGGGCTCAGAGGAAAAGAAAGAGTACTGATGCTATTAAAAAGTGTGGTCATGATCCTCATGTCATTGCGGCCGTCGCAAAACTTTTCTGGCAGGACAGGAAGGTGGACAAGGCGAGGAGCTGGTTCAATAGAGCAGTAACTCTTGCCCCTGATATTGGCGATTTCTGGGCCTTGTACTACAAGTTTGAGGTTCAGCATGGGCCCGAGGAAAACCAGAAGGATGTCCTGAAGAGATGCATTGCTGCAGAGCCTAAGCATGGGGAGAGATGGACATCGATTTCGAAAGCTGTAGAGAACTCTCACCTGCCTGTTGAAGCCATTCTTAAGAAAGTCGTTGCTGCTCTTGGGAAAGAAGAAAATCCTGTTGTTGCTGATGGTATTAATGCTTAGAGTGCATTCAACTTTCTCCACCTTACAAGGTCTGGTACTTTTCTATTATAAATTTGTTTTCTTTAGTTCGGCTTGAATTTATTGTTCTTAGGCTTGAATATTTCATCTTTGGCTTGAATTATCAGTTTCATGGAAGACGATAGTTTGTGGTGGTGTACTTTCCTCTCTTTTTTTGTGTTTGTGAATTTGTTGGAGGCAGTTTTTCATGCATTTTATTGAAGTTAGATAGTCAACTAATGCATTTATGACTGCTCAAGTTAAAGCTGTTCTTAACTTGTCATATTTAGGGTTGGTGATAATGTCATATTATTACTTATTGTGTTTGTATTGTACTTCTAGTTAAGTATCAAATTGGCTTCTTATTTCAGAGAGGTGCTCTTAAATACTGCACCTAGTGCAGTTTCCTATATTAGGAGCAAGCTTAAACAGGTCAAGTTCAAACATTTGTTTGTTAACTAGGAATGGCCTAATTAAGCTGAACTGTGCCTGTGAAACAATGTGACATTCCAAGCTATGTAAAGCTCGACTTATTGGAGGCTGGTTTAAAAATAAATTAAGCTTGAGCAATTCTTGCTTGGGTCATCTTTACTACTACATTTATGTGGCCATCTTTCTTGCCTCTTGTGCACTCATGCTACTGATGAAGTAGTCAAGAATACAAACTTCTATTGCGCTGTACCTTGTAATCATACACTGCCTCTGCAATTCATGATACAAACTTCTGTTGATGTGAACCAATGAAATTTCTTTATGTTGAGTTGCTTTCCACCATTGAACTGTATTTTAATATTAAACTTCTAACTTGTATTGCAGTATCAGCGAATCAGTTTATTCTTGATATTTAATAATCATCAGCATGCAAAGCTGCATATATTAGGCTAAACTTTTTTGTGTGTAACTGATATCTACGAGGATTGCAGAACTATGTAATGATTGTTGATGGTAGGAAGAAATATGAGAGGGAACGATGAGATATATGATGCATAAGGAGTATCTTCATCTTGCATTCGTGGACTTGCCATGCAGTAACTGAGTTTCAATAGAGATGAATATGCTTTGCTTGCTTGCTTGAGTTTTATACATAGTGTTGTTGAAAATAAGGCTGTGAGGGACCACCATATTATAATTAGTATGAGATGGAAAGTGATGTTGATTGACCTGTGATTCAAATACTGACGATCATGATGTATTGGGGGGTAATCCTAATAGAATCTAATCTTAACCTTTGAGTGTAATTTCTCTTTCGAGTCCTACATTCCAACATTTCTTCCATTTGTCATATACTCTACAGTGTGTAAATGTTAGAACATTTATAATGCTAAACAATAACTACCATCATAGTTAAGAGTTGTCATGGATATCATCACCAGTGACCAGTGTCAGCTACACCATATAAACTTGAAAAAACTCCAATAGATAGTGACTAAATATATTCATTTGGTTATTACTGGAGAAATCTAAAGCTTATATGATTCACCATTAGAGAATTTAGCAAAATCAGACGCCTCATGGTTAACATTTGCACAAAGAGTCTTAAACTTGAAATCAAATCCTTGTATAGTCCTGAGACTCCTAACCGAGAAACTCAAATTAGATAAAACCAAATCATTGATCTATCAATAGCTCGCCCTATTTTCTAATACAAGGACATCCAAAGAAAAATAGCAATAGAAATAGGCCATTAAGAGATCAATTTTAGAATATAAAGGTTAGGGTTGACAAGAAAACCCCTCTCTAGAAAAACCTTAAGAAACTTTGGAGATAACTTCGTTGCCAATAAATCAAACTGTGGAAAACATTTAGCTCCTCTCAACTTCGTAGAAAGTTAAAAATGAGATGCAAGTGGAGAAGAGAGGTGGAGAAGACAACGAGGTAGGGAGGTCTGAGAAGTGGGTTGTTCAATATGGAGAATAAGAGGGTGACCTTCCCAAAGGGTCTTGAAATCTAGCTCTTTCCCATAAGAAAATACCGCTCTTTTGAAAGGGTCTTTCCAGCAGAGAACCCAGAATGCCAATAGGATTATGAGACCCAAATAATTAGAAATATCCCTCTCTTTTCTCCAATCCTCTTATTCTCTCTCTCCCCCCTAGTTGCTAAAGCTTCTATTTTGTTGAATTCCATCCCCTATTTCATTCTCTTACTGTTGCCAAGCAGCCAAGGTTCCATAACAGGTACAGTCTCAAAAAGGGAAAAAAAAGCATAAAGAATTTTAGAGAATGCTCATGAAGATATTAGACAACAGAGCGAACTGTATTTTGTAACAATATGATTAGATTTTTGGGATGCTAAACAAAACCGTTGGTAATGACTTTGGAGATCATGTTGCATCATGGTGCTATGTAGAGGTATACTTTCTTGTGTGTTTGCTACCCACGCTTTTCTGATCGAGTAAATCAGCCTTGTTATTGTAAACTATCATAATAGACTGTCATTCTATGTTGCACGAATACTCCTTGGGTGGACTATCCGTGCCCGTATCAAGCTGGAGAGCGACGATATTGACTGGAGCAGGGTCCCGAGGAGGGGGATCGGGCATGTTCTGGACTCGGTTGGGCTCTCAAGGCCGTTGTCGAGCTAGTGGACGAGGAGCTAGGCTCCTGCTGCCCAGGGCAATCAAGTGCTGCCTGCTCCATGTTGAGCTGTGGCCCGCTCTCACTAGGTTGGAGACGTACGAGCAGGCCAAGGAAATGCTTGATAGAGCGAGGTAATCTGTCAAAGTCAAAGTAGCCTGCAATCTGGATAGCGGCTGCTCAAAGAGGCTAATGGGAACACTGTTTCGGCTGGGGAGGTCATCGATAGGGGTATAAGGTCGTTGCAGAGGGAAGGCTTGGAGATCGATAGGGAGGCCTGGATGGAGGAGGCGGAGGCTGTAGAGAGAGCTGGGTTGGTGGTGACTTGCAAAGCTATAATTAATCATACTATCAGCATTGGAGTGGAAAAGACCTCAAGAGGATGTGGGCTGCTGCTGCTTACGAGTGCAAAAAGAGTCTCAATTGAGACCGCGAGAGCTATTTAAGAACACGCAGTAACTCAGTTTCCATATAGATGAATACATATTATAGTAAGTATGAGATTGAAAGTGATTTTGATCTACCTGTGAGTCAATATTGATGATTACGATTGAAATAGAATTTAATATTCCTTTAACTTGAGTATATTTTCTCGACTTGACCTCAACATGACATGTTTTAGACACGGATTGGTATATGTCCTAGTGTATTTCGGAGCGTCCTTGGTGTGTGTCCGACAGGGCATGAATTTTGGTGTGTCACTGTTTTAAGGTTTTGAGTATAGAATATTGTATTGCAAACAATAACTACCATTGTCCTTGAGAGTGGTCACTGCCATCCGATAATTTTCCATCAGCAGTTTCAACTGTTGAACACCATATAAAGTTGAGAAAGCTCCAATAGACAATTGACTAAAATATATTCAGATGTCTATTACTGGAGCAATCTAAGCTTCATATAATTCACGACATTCACCCTTAGAGAATCTAGCAAAATCAGATGCCTCTTATGGTTTTATGGCTTCATCGAGTTCAGCACAAAGATTCTTAAATTGAAATCAAATCCTTGGGTTGTCCTAATCAAGAAACTCAATTAGGTATGAAATAAAAGTATTGATCTATCGAACTTTTCCAAAGATATCCAATTTTAGAATCTAAAGATTAGGGTTGACTTGGGAAACTCGTCTCTGGAAAATTTTAAGAAGTTGATGAAGATTGCTTCATTGCCAATAACTCTGTGGACTCCGGGAAACACCTAGCTCACCCAGTAGCTCTGATAACCCTGATTTGCCTTAGTAGTAAGCCAAAAAATGCCATGGAAGTGGAGGAGAAGTGGAGGAGACCCAGAGCATCTAGAAAGAGTTTCTCTGGAAGAAATATAGGGTTTTGCTTGTGATATGCTCAGGTTAGCTTGAGCGGGGTGAATGCAGATACTGGATGTAGCTTCTAAAGCGTGTTAGTTCCTAGCTGCCGAAGTGTAGGAGCGTGCAAGCTAGGCCTTTTGGAACTTCTTATTTTTTTTCCTCTCTCGTATTCCACTAAAAGTGAGTGGAAGGGTTCTTCGACCTCGAGCCATTACACTTTTTTGGATATGAAGAAGGGACCTGAAGAAGGGAATTCAGCCGACAAAGATATAGAGGGCTGACTGACAAGAGGAGTGTTGAAGATGGAGAATACAAAGGAAGGGTGATCTTCGCAAAGGGTCTCCAAATCTGTATTGATTTTCACTATGGTTATTGTAATATGAAATACCTCTTTTCTCAAAGAGTTTCCAGCAGAACCTAGAAACTAGAAAGCCAATTAGATATAGACCAAAAAAGACCCAAATAATCAGAAATATCAAGCACGCTTTTGCAAATTTGAAGTTAACAATTTGTTCTCTACTTCTGTATTCGTATCCATCTCTTTCTCCAATCTTCTCTTAGTCTATCTCCCCTTGTTGCTAAAGCTTCTGTTCTCTTGAACTTCATATCCTAATTCCATCCTCTTATTGTAACCTAGGAATCCAAGGTTCCGTAGCAGATCCAAGATCAAAAAAGAAGGGAAAAATCTCAATGCATAAGGGTTTTTATAGAATATTTATGAAGCTATTAGACAATAGATTGAATTTAATTTGGTGATGATATGAATATAAATTTTTGGGATGCTAAACAAAATTGTTGGTAATAATGACTTGCTGGAGATTTGCTTGCAGTAGCTATGTAGAGGTATACTTCATATCTTCGCTACTTATGCTTCATCTTATTGAACAATCAGCCTGATTATTTTATAAACTATATCACGATATACTGTCACTGCACTGCCATTCTTCGCAGGTCGATCTTGCATGCATCTTGTATCCTCTTGCGAGCACCGTCCAAAGTAGAATGTGCTTAGTTCTATGGTGAAAGGTGTGAAGGCCATAGTTACTCATGGGTAATTGTCAACCATGACCAGGTATGACTAATTTACTAGGGTTTCTAACTTGAAGGACCTTACTATGAAAACAAAGGTTTCCTAACGAGTCGAAGATGTGATTTATCTGAGAATGCTTCTAATTCCATGCCAATAGAATTTGACAACCAACATCTTTTGGTACTGAAGTGTTCAGTCTTTTCTTTATACCAATGTCTTCCATTTGTAGGGGAAGCTTCACCTATTCTAAACAGGCGTACCCTTGTCAAAGTTGGATGGGCCAGAAATCTGCGTTTGCAATTTTCGGTAACAATATCTGCTTAGGTTTATTTTGAGTTAGGATGGCTTTGTTTCAGAGTTATTATTAGTAGGTTGGATTGGATTATGAATCATAAATCATCATATTCATATTAGAGATAATTAGAAAAGAGAAGCATACACGAGTCATATGAAAGAAAGCGACATTGATAAGCTGTGTTTGGTTGGACATGAAACTTAGTTGCACGGATACTCCTTTGGAGAACTGTGTCCGTATCCATATCCTATATGTATCAGACATGATACTTGTTACACTCATGCTGGATATGGTTCGTCCTTCACCAATGTTTAGGCTCCAAAGAGAACCATGATTGGAATTTATTTGATACGGCGGTGATTGTGTCAAACGCAATTGAGATGCAAGAAACTTACTTTTAGTTACATCGAATCATTTATGCAACTCCTTGGAAAATATTTACTACCAAAAACATGCATATGATGTATTAAATATTTATAAATAAGCTTTTGGTTGTATTCATAACCGTGTTGGTGCCATAACTTCATCTGAAAATTTCCAAATAAGTTGCATTTGGTATCTTATGAACCATAGCTGCCCCAATTACGATTGATCTTTGGTTCGAGGAAAGGAAATCAAATTTTTGATTCTTTTCTTTTCTTTGAATAATTATAAATTTTTTCAAATTTTTTTCAGGACAAGAAAATTGGAAGAAAAAGTGAATACTTAGGATGGGAAAGTAAATCTTTGGATGGGTGAGAAACCATTTTTCTCCTCATTTTCTTTTTTACGGAAATCATTTTTCTTTTCTTTTTTTTGGCATCCAAATAATGGAGGGAATAAGTTTCAACGTCAAGCTCATGCTGTGTAACCGTGATAATATGAGCAGTTTCTATATAAAACACTATAGGAGCAGTTGGTATATAACAATATGACACAGTATGAAACCAAAGGCAAGTAAACGTAGGATACCTATTAAGCAATAAATATTCGGACCCTTGCCTCTTGTAAGGTGAAGGTACATAATTTTTTGCCTCTAAGAAAAAAAAAAAACAGAGACTTGGTAGATCATGCTGTCTAAAATTCATTGTGTTATCACCATAGGGGATTGGCTCCGGGTGTAGGTAGGGTCAAATCCGCAGGGGTTATGCAAATACATAGGCCCTTCTCTTCTACCGAGTTGTTTAGAAGGTGCCATCCGTTCTACGGTCCCTCGGAGCGAGTTCATTCTTGCCAAGTTCTATTCTTTGTTCTCGTAACGGCTCCTCTTCCTTCAGATCGACGCGTTGTCCTCCACATCAACAGAAGGTACCTAAGAGAACGAACCCACAAATGAAACTGACACCACAAGTTTGCGCCAGTCTTTGATTGGATACCATACAAAATAGAATGATTTTACTTTTACTAGGAAGGGGTATAATGAAATTCTTGATTGCATCTTATCATGATAACATGATGATCCATTTTATTTGATTGATGGATACTAATGTGGGAAAGATTGTTCGGGTCACCTTGAGGGTAACCCTCTCTGGCTAGCTGACAGATCGTTCGCTCCCTTCCGTACCCCTCTCCCTATTGTAATATGTGCTTTGTAATATGTGCTTGTCGTTAGACTACTATTGAAATTTCGACCAAGTCTCTTCATAAGAACCAAACCGCCGTGAGATGGCGAAGAGGTGAACATACAACACTTCGATTACAGAAATTCAGATAGGAACTCAAAATAAGAATTTACAATATGGTTATGACATGAATTTATTTTTCTGTATAGTTTCTTGAAAGTATACCTACTTTTTCTGCTTAGGTCCTTAAAAAAAATCAAGAGTTTGAGATGTTAGATGTAATCTAACAATTTTTCATTGCCGAATTTTAAAAATTAGTAACTCAAGTTACTCTAGGATTTTTTAAAATACAAAGTCATCTTAAGGTTCATTGGAAGTGAAATAGGATCTTGTAAGAGCATCAATCGTAAATCAATAGTGAGGCTCATCCCAATTTCTAGATTAGACATTCAAAAGATAGGAGCTCAACAGTTAATACTCAATTTGAGGGCCGTGATATTTGTCCCAACAATATGGCTATAAGAGCTCAGTTGGAGGCCCATGATGTTCCCAACGCATTTTAGTTCAAAATGAGTGAAAATAATAGTTTTAAGGGTTATTTACATTAACTATCTCTATGTTATCCCTCTCCTTTAGAAAAAAAAAAAAAAAAAAAAAAAAAATTAAACATAGGGATAGTTAATGTTATAACTTTCTATAGAAAATATAAAACATAGGAGTGTTCCGTGCAATTAGTTGCAAAGTAGGGTTACCCCATGATTGCTTCCTGAAATTGGCTTTGATAAGGGCACTGCAAAAATTACTCGGGGCTGCCCAAATATTTACCATTGATAATTACAAGTTTGCCACTTCCAAAATTTACTCGGGGATGTCCATTCTTGATTTTTTTTTTTTTTTAATCAGGACTGTCAAAATTTTGTCAGTCTTTCCAATTGGTAGAACTGTCAAAATTTTGACAGTCCTAAAAATATATGTTGAATTTTTAGGACTGTCAAAATTTTGACAGTCTTAAAAATGTATGTTGATTTTTTAGGACTGTCAAAATTTTGACAGTCCTTCCAATGACAGTCTAACTTATTTCAAAACAATAATACTCTATCATGTTAAGTTCCAATGACTTGATCAAAACAAGTTAAAACATATGTAGGATGTTTCCTCCTCCATCATTATCGCACAGTTAAGTGCAGTTCCTTGTTCTCTTCCCACTCTCACAACCTACTCCATCCAACATCCCATCCTCCATCGCACAGTTAAAACATATGAATAGCACAGTTAAGTGCAGTTCCTTGTTACGTCTGCCGTCGATCAGATTTCGAACGGCCATAACTATTTATTTTCAAATCGTTTTTCGTCACACAATAGGTCAATTTGTATGTTTTCGACGAGAGTAACATAATTCGTGTAGAGAGAATTTTCATCCGAAGTAAGAATTACATATTACAGGCAAAAATATAAAATATAAAACTTTAAAGTATCATAACTTTTGACTGGGTGATCGAAACAAGGTCCTGTTTGTGCCAAAATGACCGTGTGGAAAAGTACTTCGGGATAAACCGTTTCACCGTTTGACGGACTTCCCAAATTTTTAGAATCGCAAAAAAATGATGTTTCGACCTCCAAATTTTACTTTTGGTAAATTTTTTTTTTACAAAATATTTAATGTACCAATAATAAATTTACTATTTTAAATAACAGAAAATAAATTTTAGGACTGTGGACTGTCAAAATTTTGACAGTCCTAAAAATTCAACATATATTTTTAGGACTGTCAAAATTTTGACAGTCCTTCCAATTTGTAGGACTGTCAAAAGTTTGACAGTCCTAAAAATATATGTTGAATTTTTAGGACTGTTAAAATTTTGGCAGTACTTTCAATTGGTAGGACTGTCAAAATTTTGACAGTCCTAAAAATCAACATATATGTCAAATTTTGACAGTTCTTTATTTTTTTTTTTCTTTTTCTTTTTTGGTTTCCTGTGTGCTGTTATTTTTCTTTGTCATTGTGTTATTATTCATGTCTTCCGGCGACGGAGTGGAGGACCTGGTGGTAAGGAGAAGAGGGAGGAACGACGGACGCCGATGGTGCCGAGGTAGTCGAGCACCGAAAGGGGGTACGAGACGGAGGAACGAGAGAGGAAGGAGGCGGCGGGAGGCGGGGGAGGAAGCAGAGGCGGCGACGGCGACGGGAGGCTGCGGTGGAGGACGGGGGAGGAGGAGGAGGAGGAGGGCTCCGACAAGAAAGGGAGGAGGGAGGAGAACTCCGGTGGAGATTAGGAGGGAGGGTTTGGGCTAGTATGAGTAAACTATTGGACTACTATGAGTAAACTTTGTTCATTAATGGGATACCCCAATTCTGGGCTAGCGCTTAGTAAAGTTTGTAGTGCCCTTATAATTATCCCAGAAATTTGGCCATTGAACGATACAGGAGAATGTACAAGATGATCGGAGTTTAAATAAAAAAAATATTATTTAAATCTAACAAGACATTATTCAAATCAAAATGACCACTAGCACCAACTTAATAAAAAATAATATTTTTTAAACTTTTATATTTCAAGGAAAGCAAGTTTTTGATTTTGTTGGCAATGGTTGTAGTGTCGACCGAGACAATTCTCAAGGACACAGTCAGTGAACATGCTAATTTTTTTTACTAATCAATTTTATAGTATTTTTGCCTTTTTTGTATGTGGAATATTTGTAATACTTTTGGTGTATGATCCTCCTTCGATTTTTTCTAAAAATATTTCACGCTGTGTCTAGGTCCCCGTGCTAGCAAAGTTTGTACTTATCACTTAAAAATTCTAATCGTACATATCATCATTTTCTCCATATTTACTTTCGTATATCAGTTTTGTGAATTATTCACTCCTTTTTTTGTGATTTTTTCTAAATTTTTGTCTAAAATTGATACGTGTTGATAGAGGAAGCGGAGGCGATAAAATGTAAAAAAAATTTGAGGGATGTGACCATGGCAAGAATCAAAGAGCTCGAAAAGATATTAAATATGTCATCTTCAATATACTAAAATATACTAAACATGAATGTAATTTACTTCTATTAGGCCAATTGAAAGTGGTTGGTTGGTGTATATTAGAAGAATCATATGAAAGTGAAGTGGTTGATGTGTTTTTTTTATACTAATCAATTTTATAGTATTTTAAGCTTTTTTTTTTTTCTGAATACTTGCAATACTTTAGCGACTGGTCCGGAAAGGTCCACTACCCCTCCCCCAATTCTCAAAACTTAGGCATAAATTTTTTGGAGGGTAATCACAATTACAATTAACATATTATTAAGGAATGAAGGTTAAGACTAACTTTTTTTTAAAGTGGAGGGTAGTGAAGATATGATTAGCAATTGGGGAGAAATAAATTACAAATAACAAATATAGAAATCAAATAGGAATAAAAAATTATAGATTAAATAGGAATCAAAAATTTAATTCTTAATTTGATTACATATAGTACAAATAAGATTGAATTCAAAATTTTAATTCTTAATTTGATTATATAATACAACAAAATAAAAAAATTCAAATAGTATGAAGATTTGTCTTCTCTTGGAAATAGAAGAAAATACAACGTTGAACAAAACAGAAATATAAAAACAATAAAATGACAAATATTATAAATAAGCTTTTCTTCCATTTCATCCATTCGTACCTCATGTTTTTTTTTTTCACTGTAAGATGAATATATAAACATAATTTTAGATTACATCAATTTAAATTAGAATTAATTATAAATTTTAACCTGTCTTAAATTGTAGATAAAATTGAATTATAATTATAGATTTAATTACTTTATAGTACTAATTTTGTATATGATAAGATTTTGAATTATAGATTTGACTAGAATCAAAATTATACTTCTTAATTTGATTATATAATATAAACAAATAAAAATTCCAAAAGAATAGGAAGATTTTTCTCCTGTTGGAAACAGAAAAAAATGCAACGCTCAACAAAATAGAAATATAAATACTACTAAAATTGAAAAATACTATAAATAAGTTTTTTCTTTCTTTCATCCATTCATACCTAAAAAAAAATTCTTGTATTTTTAATTGTAATATGAATATATAAAGATAATTTTTTATTACATCAATTTAAATTAGAATATATTATAATTTTTTTTACTTTTAAATTGTAGATAAGATTGAATTCAAATTATAATATGATAAAATTTTGAAGTATAACTAGAATCAAAAAATTTATGAAGATTTGTCTCATGTTGGAAAATGAAGCAAATGCAAAATACAAACGTTCAATAAAACAAAAATATAAAACTAATAAAATTGAACAAAATTATAAATAAGTTTTCTTTCCTTTCATCCATTCATACCCAATGTTTCTTTTTCTTTTTTCTTTTTACTCCTAAGATGAAGATATAAAGATAATTTTACATTACATTTATTTAAATTAGAATATATTATATATTTTGTTCTCTTTTAAATTATACATAAGACTAAATTCAAATTATAGATTTAATTACTTTATAGTACTAATTTTGAGTATGAAAAGATTTTAAATTCTAGATTCGACTAGAATCAAAAATTTAATCATTAATTTGATTACATAATAGTATAGATATTTGGAGAGAAATCTTCCGTATATATTACAATTAATTAGAGAATGTCTCGGTATAGAAAGTCCCTATTATTTTGAGAAAAAAGTTTATGTTGTTAGACTGATAGTTATCAATTTAAAATAGAGAAGGAGAAGAAAGAGAAGATAGTCCATCCTAAAATGGAGATAATGTTAAGTTTTAAAATTACTAGGTGTATATTATGTTATTATCATTAGATAAATATGATTTGACTAATAATCTATATCATTCAAATACATTGTAGTGCCTCAAATCCCGATCCGACCGGAATGTGCACTATATAATTGGGCTTGTGGCTAGTCCGTCAGAGTATGCTTAGATCTTCGGCATCTTATTGCCACGGACGAAATGCGATGATCCTTTCCAACTCATGGAAATGCCTCTATTGAAACGAGTCCAATAGTTTTCGTGTTTGGTTGCTTGGTTTTCTTGATTGCCGCTTTGGGATTTGATTTGGTGTTGCTTTCGAGTTGCTTGGTTTTCGCTGTTGGTTTTATTGATTGGAGCTTGAATTTTGGGGAGTTCGGCAAGGAAGGATAGGCAAGAATTCTAACTCGGTGCTCGTGCTGTTGCAGGTCCGCGTAACTGACGTTTGATCGTCGCTAGGCGGGATTCCTTGTTTCAGCAACTTTTCCCTTAACCAGTGAGTGGTTTGGTCCCTTCTTTCCTACTTCTTCACGCCAACATCTCTAATGTTTCAAACGTCCACTCGATGATGCCCGGTTGGACGCCTAGGAAATGCTTAGCCACAATGCATGCCAGCCACTAAGAAAGGAACATGGGAATTATAGACTAATTTTACTATATGCTTGCACACCTTATAAATTCAGTTGGTTGGAACGAAAAATTGGTTGTTGGTTACGGCCTGGTGCCTCGGATAGAGTTTGGACCCATGGGATATCAAAATCGGAACACCACATTGAGAAAATATGAACTGTTGCATAAGATATATATTGCTGCTTTACTTCATCTGTTTAATTCGATGCATTGTGTGAGATATAAAATGTTCATGCATTTGCATGGTCTGGGACAACTTGTGCACAAGGTTTATCATTTCCTCGAAACGGCTTTCCGGGGCACTGGAACCGTATCGATCCGGAGGAAAATATTGATTCGTGTTCGTCACGATGCATTGCGGGACCTCCAGCGGGGCTTGCTACCCGGGCTGATAGGGCGCGCCGTTAATGTTTGGAATAAGTCCCTAAGGTGTCGATCACACCAATGACCGCATAGAATAGAACACATACTAATTTATTGCCTTATGCAGATGGTAAGTATACTTATGTTTCGTTGCAGGGAAGGCGTGCATCGGTTGAGTAAGCAATCGATGCACTGGTTGGATTCAATGCTATTTTCATTTATATCAAAATATGCAACTGATATAAATTGAATTCATTTGCTTCTTTATAGAAGTTATCTTAATGCATGCTCGCCCCTAATAAGCTAGTGTCGATTTAGTCGAGTGGGATTCATCCCGCTCACCAGTACAAGTTGAGTACTGACCCACGTTGTGGGCAACTATTTCAGGCACTCAGACGGTGCAACGCTAGTGGATAGACGAAGAGGCGTTAGGAGCACCTCTATTTTGAAGTATAGTTGAAGTCAGATCATTTTGGAGGCTTGGACTTTCAACCTATACAAGGGCGTAATGTATGGACGACGGGGACTATCTGATGGAGCGCGCCCTGCATTTTGAGTTATCTTTTCTAATGTAATTCAAGTAGCCGAGAAGGCGCATCAATGTAGACTCTATGTAAATTACTCTGAATTATCAATGAAAAAGCATATTTTCTTCCTGCACTTGTGTTCAATTATCTGTGAATGTGTTTTCTAAATTGTGTTTCAAAGTGGGTTCCTATAACTGCAAGTTCTTGCCTTGTACGAGCGCAACTCCAGGCTCGTACGGCATCACGCCCCAGCGAGGACGAATCGGTTCCGTGAAGGATCCAGCGAGGACGATTGACCCTTTCGGGATCGGGACGTGACATACATCTGGTATTTTGATTATATAATATTATAAATGGATAATTTCTCTCTTTAATCAACGATAAACCCATACCCTTAATTGTTCTGTTTTATCTTAAAAAAATTAAACTTGGGCTTTGTGCCTGTAGCTATTAAAACAAAAACACAAACTATTTAGAAAAATAAGAACACATGCACATACACACGTACAACCTAACCAACTATTCGATCATTTTTTCTGATATAACAACTAATAGTTGGTAGAAAGTATTTACACAATATTTTCAAAATATTATTAATGATGTGTTGTAATAAATGTACATTTTTAAGTACATTTTTTGGTATATATGGCAGAAGTTGAAAGGATTATTTTTTTATTGTTTCTTGAGTCCGAAATTCCTTTTTTGCTGTTGTTTCATTTCTCTCCATACTGCTTGTTATTGATTGGAGTATGTGATGGTACCATATAATCTTATATGGTCTACTGACCTATTAGATTATAGAGAAGTTTCTTATCAATAGTGAGGGATCGATTTTGACATTTTTCTTTAAATTTTATTTCACATAAAAGTGCAGTGATGATCTCTTGAAGATTAAAGTAAGCTTCTGTTTCTCTATAGAAGTATGATCTTCTTCTTCTTCTTCTTCTTTCATAAAAGACTGGTTTGAGAAGTCTACAATCAATGAGTGACTCAATCCAACAAAATCTCAAAATTTAACAACATGGATAATTTTATCTTTTTTACGTTAAGTGGTTAAATTATTACATAATAGACACTGAATATGATTTTATCAAAAATATCCTATCGAAAAATACTATTTTTTTAAAAATAAATTTGATTTTATGTTATATTTGGTACATAAAATAGTATTAACAATTATAAAAAATGGTATTAACAATTGTAAAATACGTTGCACACGTGTGTGCATTAACACTACTATATATATATATATATATATATATATATATATATATATATATATATATATATATATATATATATAACATCAATTTATATATATACCACGATCAAACGGATTGGATCGACACATGGATCAATTTTTCGAATTGAACTCATATTGGACAGAGTCGACCCGGCCAAATTGACATATCTATATATGAGTTACGTGTGGAACCACCATATAATATTATCAAACATGTTACATGATGAGTATTTTAGTGTTTCTTTAGCATTATTTGATAAGTATTTAGTGGTTTCTTTTGAGCGTTTAACCTTGAAAAGTGGAGATCAATTTCTGCAAAATTTTACCAACCGAGTTTGCGATATGTATCGAAATTTCAAAATTTCTCAAACTTCTATCGTTATATTTAATTAATATAAATTTATTATCGGTACAGTAAATTTTATGTTCCTCTAACGACCAACTATTTTATTACACTCCAAAACCCAAAATCCAAACATGTTGCCAACTCTCTGGTGCTTCGTTGCCGTTGACGTAGATAATTTCTCTCTCTCTCTCCAATTTCCCCCAATTCTCACATTCTCTCACAATGCACATTCTGTTGGATTGTATATCGTTTTCGGTTGAGCCCTCAAAAAAATAAATAAATAATAGAGCTGATAATTTAGTCTCACATCGAATATGAGGTAGGATCATGAGGTGTAGAAGATAACTGTAATTGGTTTAGTCCTTACATGGAAATTCCATTTGAAGACATATGAGTCCAGTTCAATATCGTACCTCATGGGCTAACTCCGATTCGGGTCACACCGTGTTTCCAACAAGTGGTATTAGAGCCCAAGGTTACAGGACTGGTTTGAGCGTGTCTCTAATTGATTCGAGACAAATGGTGCTGAACGTTCATGGATTATACGGCTTCTTCTCAAAGTGGAGTAGGAGCATCAACTACACGAATTGGCTTTAAAGGTGGATCTGACGAGTCCAAGGTGGAGCAAGACATTGTGGTTGGCACACAATGGTAAGGTAGCCAGGGTGTGCTAAGGGTGCTCAGCTAGCGGGAACAAGCAAAGGTAGCCGGGGTGTGCTAAGTTGTTCAGCTAGCGAAAATGCGTTAAGGTGAAGATTGTTGGATTGTATCTCGTTTCCGGTTGAGCCCTCAAAGAAAGGTGACAATGGAGTTGGTAATTTAGTCCAACATCGAATAGGAAGTGGGATCATGAGGTGTAGATAATTGAGATTGGTTCAAGACTTACATAAGAATTCTCTTTTAAGACTACATATATTATAGCTAGATATATAGATATGTAAGGTAAGGTAAGGTATTGGGTGTAGATACCTAGGTATATGCCTATATGTATTAGATATCTATATTTTAGCCTAGATTATAGCTAGATATATATGTTTATGCATAGTTAGTTAGCTAGAGGGGTAGTCGGGTTGAGTTTAGAGCGGTATCTCAATACCTTGAGATACCGAGGTATCTCAATACCTTAAGATATTCAAGGTATTGGGTTTCGAGCGAGATTTTTGAGCAATAGCCTAGGAATAGTATTGGAGTGATTTTTATATGCTTATGTGTATATATTTATGCGTGCTAGCATAGGTTTTAGCGGGTTTAGGCGGGGTGCGTAGCCTAGGTTGAGGTATCGGATACCGAGGGTATCCCGGTATCTCAAGGAGGCGAGTTTGAGAGTTTTTTAGCTTAATGATCTCGGTTTGACCTAAAATTTCAGGAGCACCCTAGTTTGACCCAGACTTGACCGTAGTTGACTCGGTTGACCACCAAAGTCAACTTTTGACCTAGTTTTGACCCAGAGTTAACTTTTTGGACCCAGCGTTGACTTTTTGACCCAGATTTTACCGGTTTGACCCGTTTGACCTAGAACGACCCTAGAAGCCTATTTTTAGTTATTTTATATCTGTCTAACTCATTAGAACCCTGTTTAATCTTGCTTTTCACAATAGGTCCTTGCGACACCGGTTCGGATCGCTAGTTGCTCTGGACGTCAGGCGAGTACATTCTCTGATAGTTTTCATTATCTGATGATTATTATGATTCAGCTTCTAGTATAGTATCATCTGATTATTCTGGCACAACACAGGACACTGACTGATATTTTTGGATTCATTTACTTGCGACACGTATATTTTATATTTCTGGCCCCTATTCTGGAATCACTACAGGCATCACTCATGTTCAGGCTGGACTCATCTTGATTTACGTGTCGGGTCTTGGATTCACTTGTATTAGTCGGGGCGGAGAAATACTCGAGTAGACATGTAAACATTCCTATCTGGAATTATCAGGAATCACTCCCTCTGGTCTAATCTGGAATGATAGCAGCCGCGCACCCAGTGCGCGGTGAGCCGTACTTACCCCTAGCCGTATACATGTCGAAATAAGTATTTCAAAGACACCGAGTTCATTCTTTCTAGTCTGGACTCTCTTGCATTTCTTGACTTGTCTCACTTACATGTTTCTGGAGTTGACTCACTACATGTTTTTCATGCTGGACTCACTACACGTTCATGTGCACGGACTTGATCTTAGCTTAGATTTCCTGTATCTTGTAGTTATTACTATCTTGCTCTGATATCCATGCATCTTTACCTTTATATACCAGTGATTTATATATTTCTTATTTCATACTTGCTTCATTCTTCTTGCTACTTGCTATAACTATTTTATAGTTTTTATCATTTAAATGGAACTACTGTTAGAGATGTACTTGCTCCAGTCCTGACTGGACATATTTTTCAGAGTATCCGGAGGAGTGGTGTCCGACGTTTTATGGACCTGAGCCTGTCGATGGTGCAGACAGGGACCCTCTAGTTTAGGGGTGATTTCCGGGTTGGTAGCCGGGATCACTGAGACCTTGTTATTATTTTTATTAGCTTTTAGCACCGGATTTGTCTCCGGTTTTGGATTGAGACCTTGTTTGTATATTATTTTGGATGTTGTATTATTATTATTGATATTGGGGTTGTAGTAGTTGTTGTTGGTTAGACTTTGTAGTTGTTAGTCTTCCTTGTTATCTTATCGTGCTTAGATTCGTGATTGAGTATATTGTGGTTATCATTATGATATTGCTCCTCCGTTTGGAGTTGAGATCTTGACAGGTTTATATTTTGATTGTGTGGTTGTCCTCCTTTTGGAGAGGTCATGGCCGATTTTTGTGTGAGATTATCTAGATAATTGACCTAGACAGCGTTCTACCGCCGATGCTGCGGCGTAGGCTGGACGTACCCACGACTCATGCCCGATTTTCCGGGTGCGGGTCGTGACGCATTTTTGGTGGCGGCCCATGCAGGTCTCGATTCGCAATTAGTGCGATGTCGTGGTGGTACAACAACTTAGTTGTACTGCTGCGAGCCTGCTATAGGATCTAGGATCTAGGATGAGAGTGTACTCAATCACGACTAGGAACAATTCCAATCTAATTATTCTGAAATTGCTTCTTTTGAAATATTACTGTCCTTCTTTGATGATATCATATCTTGCGCCGTATTGACTTCTTTTGATCTGTGTTCAGGATGCCTCCGAAGACACGATCCCATCGTACCGTTCCAGCAGTTGCTACTGAGAGGTCTGCTACCTCTCGCCCAGCCCGTATTCAGGCAGCTGCTACCGCTCCACTCACCACTCCTGCGGTTGAGGGAGCATCTGCTTCTCCCGGGGATCCTCCTTCACCTGTCGATCCGAGTCGTTCCGGTGGTTCCTCCACCACTTCCTGCTCCAGTAGATGCCGCGCAGTTGTTTGCGTTCTTCAGGGAGATGATGGACACGCAGCACCGTCAGGTGGATGTGATGAGGCTGGGCATTGAGAACGCCCACCAGGTGGCCATGACGGCGGTGGATAGGGTGGCACAGAATCAGCCACAGGCATATCAGATTCACTACTAGAAAAAGCGGTATTAGCGACGTATTTTAGCGACGTCAAAAGAAACGTCGCTAATAATATATAAATTAGCGACTCCTTATAAAAACGTCGCTAGACGTCGCTAAATGGCGACATTTAGCGACGTTTAGCGACTTTTATTAAGATTTTAAAAGATAAGTCGCTATAAGTTTAATTAAGGTCGCTAAACGTCACTAATATGTCTAATTTAGCGACGTTTAGCGACGTATATAGCGACCTTTATATTAAAAATATTTAGCAACGTGTTTAGCGACGTCATTGACGTCGCTAAAATTTAATTTAGCGACGTTTTTATTGGACGTCGCTAAACGTCGCTAAAATATGGTTAATTAGGGCTCGGTTTTATTTTTCCCCATCTGTTGAAATTTCGAAAAGAAAAAAAATTCCCCCCCCCAGCTCCGTCGACCGGCTCTCCACCGCGACTACTCCGGTAAACCCTACTCTCTCTCTCTCTCTTTCTCTCTCTCTCTCTCAGGACACATGTGACATTGACACAAACACGATACACACACAGACACTGACACACACACAGACACGGCACACACACATACTGACACAGACACTGATCAGGACCCAGGGTTAGGGTTAGGGTTATGTTTTTTGACATGGGGTTAGGGTTAGGGTTAGGGTTAGGGCCGACTGGCCCAAGTCGACGAGAGAGGTAACAGCAGCAGTGAGCACTGCTTACTAGCAGTGAGCAGGGGGAGACTTGAGGCACATCAGCCCAATGTGCAACAGGCAACTTGGGGAGGCACTGCACAGCTGAACATAGTGTGCATTAAGGTTTAGGTGCATTGTAGTTGGTTGTTAGCTTCTGCAGGCAGGTGTGAGGGGGTCCTAATACAGTGTAAACACTGCATCCTTGTGCAGCAACTTACTGAGCCAGTCAGCAACTAGTGCAAGACAGGATGTGGATGTGTTTGAGATGGGGTTTGAACTCGTATGATTTGAAGGACATGAGGGCAAGTGTCAGATATAACACCAACATCTGAGAGAAGATTGGGTATTCATAGTGATACTATAGTGCACACATGAGTGTGTGGCTCGGGATAAGGGGTAATCAAATATTGAGGAAGAAGGTAAGCAGTAGCAGTGGATGACTGATTTAAAGAGGTGTATTAGTCAGGTGTTTGAGTGAATATATGTGTTGAAGAGAATAAGTAATAGGTGTGAAGGTTGAGCATTCATATAGGTGTATCCCAGATCTGGGAGTATAGATGGAGTGTTTATATGAGTATAGATGGAGTGTTTATATGAAGTATAGAATTTAGAGTACTTAATAGGTGTTGTTGGTACCAGGTGAGTTTTGATTACAGAATTCTTAAGAGTGTATGTGTGTATCAGTGTGCCAGTTTGGGGGGTTAGATTTTTTTACTAAAGGGAGTGCAGTAATCTGCCGGTAATTGTGAGTGAGTACAGCCACAATGCATGGGGTTATCCATTTCCTAGAGCAATAGCCCGTGTACTTGAGAAAATTTTGATGCAAAAATTGTTCAAGCACCAGGTGCCTTAGTGCAATGCCATGACTGCTTTTCCCATAACGGACACTGACCTAGGAGTGTGGTTGGGGGCAGCTGCAGTTCTATAGTATGACACACTATTTGTAGTGTGTTGACTGCACACTTATAGTGCAGTTCATAATACTATGGGGTTGGGGGCAGCTGCAGTTTTGATAAATGAAAATATGTATTATATCAGTTATGATTTTTATAGTACGGTTAATTTTGCATGTAATGATTTATATGATACATACTGTCAATTTTGCAGAAGTTTCTAGAAATGGATATGAACTACTATCTGCGTCATCGTTCGTGGATGTACAACCGTCATCCTGATGACATGTGCGGTGTGCGGGATGAATTCATTGAGGGTGTACAGCAGTTCCTGCAGTTCGCTAAGGCGTTCCCTCAGTACATGGACGGTACCAAAATTAAGTGTCCGTGTGTGAGATGTCGCAACAGGAAATATCATCCAGAAGTGGAAGTTACATATCATTTATACTCGAAGGGCTTTACGCCGAATTACTATCAGTGGACCGCGCACGGAGAACTTGTATCTCTAGCATCAGAGTCGGAGCCCTATGTGGAGCCGTATATGGATGTCCAAGACCACGATGCTTACGACGACGGGTTGGTGAACATGGTTTATGATGCGGCGGGGCCTAGTTTCAATCCTGACAATTATGATGCGGCGGGACCTAGTTTCAATCCGGACAATTATGATGCAGCTGAGGAGGCACCGAATGCCGATGCTGCAAAGTTTATGGAGTTGCTTGAGAATGCAAGGACTCCACTATATCCTGGTTGTGAGGATCATTCACCGTTGGAGGTGGTTACAAGATTATTGAGCATCAAGTCCAATTTTAACATGTCGCAAGAATGCTATAATCGACTGCTCGATTTGATTATAGAGATCTTGCCCGAGGGTACAAAGTTGCCTAAAGACTTCTATCGATCTAAGAGGATGGTGAGATCGCTTTGGATGGGATACGAGAAAATCGATGCATGTCGCAACGGGTGCATGTTGTACTACAAAGACGACAAGGATGAAGATGCGTGCAGATTATGTGGTGCTGATCGCTACAAGGCCACTGTTAGAGAAAAGTCTGTCGGTGCAAGGAAGCCTACCGATTCGATGCACTACTTGCCTTTGACGCCGCGGTTGCAGCGATTGTTTATGGTTAAGGAGACTGCAGAAAATATGAGTTGGCACAGGCAAAAACAGATCGAAGGAGTATTGGATCATCCATCCGATGGAGAAGCATGGAAGCACTTTGATCGAGAGTATCCATATTTTGTCGAGGAAGCGCGTAATGTCAGATTGGGGCTCTGCTCTGACGGTTTTATCCCATTCGGACTTTCGGGCTCCCAGTATTCGTGTTGGCCTGTGATCGTCACTCCGTACAATCTATCGCCTTGGATGTGCATGAAGATTCCGTATATGTTCCTAACCGTTATTATCCCAGGTCCGAACAATCCGAAGAGGAACATCGATGTGTATTTACAGTCTTTGATAGATGAGTTGAATCAGCTGTGGAAAGTCGGTGCCAACACGTACGATGTTTCTAGAAAGCAGAATTTTCAGATGAGGGCAGCACTTATGTGGACCATCAACGACTTTTCGGCCTATGGAATGTTATCGGGATGGAGCACCCATGGTCGTCTCTCATGTCCGTATTGCATGGACCATTCTCAGGCTTTCCGTTTGAAACACGGAGGCAAACCGTGCTTCTTCGATTGTCATCGATAATTTTTGTCGAAGGATCATCCGTACCGGAGGAATCGGAATACTTTTCGTGCGGGAGTTGTGGAGAAGGCCAATCCACCGCCAAGGTGGCCCGGATGTACGATATGGGAAGAGGTAAAAGATTTACCAAGTGCTATCGAAGAGCCTGCTAAGGGGTACAAGTGTGACGGATTTGGTCGCACCCATAACTGGACGAAGAGGAATATATTCTGGGATCTGCCATATTGGAGCACCAATCTGATCAGACATAACCTTGATGTCATGCATATCGAGAAGAATGTGTTTGATAACATAATTAATACTATAATGGATGTAAAGGGGAAGATGAAAGATAATCCGAAGGCCAGGTTGGACTTAGAAGACATATGTAGACGTCCTGCATTGCATTTGATAGAGGAGGGGAATGGAAAGTTAAAGCAACCTAAGTCAGTTTTCTCACTGGATAAAGAGTATAAAGGTAGACTTTGTAGGTGGATTCAGGGTCTAAAGTTTCCAGACGGGTACGTGTCGAACTTGAAAAGATGCGTCGACCTCAAGGAGAACAAACTAGTAGGTATGAAGAGCCACGATTGTCACGTATTCATGGAGAGGTTAATTCCGATTGCATTTCGGGAATTCTTACCGCAGGTCGTTTGGGACCCATTGACAGAGCTGAGCATATTCTTCAGAGATCTTTGTTGTACTAAGTTGCTCGTCGATCGTCTAGAAAAGCAAGAGAGGGACATTGCGGTAACACTATGTAAGCTCGAGAAGGTGTTTCCTCCTGGATTCTTCGACTCTATGGAGCATTTGCCAATTCATCTTTCCTATGAGGCACGTATTGATGGTCATGTCGGTTATCGGTGGATGTACCCCTTCGAGCGCCATCTGAATCACCTAAAGAGAAAGGTGAAAAATAAGGCACGGGTTGAAGGCTCTATTTGTGAAGCTTATGTTCTCGAGGAGATTACAAACTTTTGCTCGACGTATTTCAAACCGCATGTTGCTACTAATAGGACGAAAGCTCCCAGAAACGACGACGCATATCAGGAATCTAATGATGCAATACTCAAAGTATTCAATGCATCCGGAAAGCCTTCGGGAAAAATGAAGAAGAGATATTTGAATGGCGATGAGCTAAGGGCTGCTCAATTGTATATATTACTCAATTGCGACGAGGATGAAGTAGAGAAGCTAGAGGGGTAAGTAATTAATACGTCCACGTTTACATCATCTCAATGTAATAGTATAAGATACTATTATGCTACTAATCAGCAGTTGCTTCATTGTTTTTCAGCACATATAATGATGAGTTGAGGTCGGTTAGACCCTACATAACAGACGAAGAAGTAGAACAAGATATGAGATGCCATTTTCTTTCTTGGTTGAGCGCATATGTAAGATGCTTGGTAATTACTTTTTATTTCTGCACTTGCAAAATAAATAACTTACTATCGCTACTTTGGTATTTAGGTCGATCGTCTAATATCACCCGAGACTGAATCTATTAGGACTCTAGCCAAGGGACCAATTACTGCCGTAAAAATATGGCCAAGTTTCTGTGTGAATGGGTTCAGGTTCAAGTCAACAAATGCTCCTATCAGAGACAGCTTTCTGGATCTTGATTCCACGAAAAACAGTGGTTTGTGTATCAAATCTTCAAACTACAAAGACGTCAATCCGGGCAATAATTTTTTTGGCATCTTACGAGAGATTGTGGAGTTGACATATAATTATGGCACAGAACCTGCTAATATCTTGCTATTCAGGTGTGAATGATTCGACCCGATTCAAGATCAAGGTTGGAAAATTGACAAGCATGGCCTTGTGGATATAAACTACAAGCGTAGATATCAAGACTACGAACCATTTGTCCTATCAAGTCAGGCTCAGCTCGTGTACTTCACAACTTATCCTAGACGAGGGACAGCGAGGTCGGATTGGTGGGCAGCATGCAAGACTAAAGCTAGAAATACTTTGACATTGACGAAATAGCTTATCAGGAGGACGATCTACCTCTTGTAACAAATATTGTAGATGTGGACTCAACGAAAGTTACTCATTACACGAGTAATGATGTAGAAGATGTAGAATTATCCGAAGAGGACGACGAAGTAGATGAAAGTAAAGACGAGGAAGAGGAATAGTAGGACGACGAAGGCGAACAAGATGAATTTTCTGAAGATGATTGAAAATAAAAAATATTGCATGTAGAATGTAACTATATTTGGACTGTAAATATTGCATGTAGAAGTAGATGTTGACATTAACGAATATATGTATTATATTTTGACTGTATAATGCTTTGAGATATGTATCACATTTCGACTGTAGAATGTAGTATATATTTGTGTTTCTCTATATTCAGCATATGTTGTTATCAGATATGACAGGACGACGCGAAGGATTCGACAGGTCCCGAGGTAGACAGAGTGCCACTCCGGTACTGCCTACTGTTGGTTCCGGATCATCGTCGCCCAGTACTCCAGTATATCGATCAGTCACATCTCCGACTGCGACGACGTTGCGTGGCATCACTCCTGGGACGAGTAGTTCCAGGCGTGATAGTACTCCCTCGTCCAGCGTTCCTCCTGCCGACGGAACCATGGAGACAGATGAGCATGTAGAGGAGGTCGTGCCGACGTTGTCCCAGCATCAGCAAGATCCTCCATGCGCACTACCGGAGGAGACGAGGACAGAGATTTGGGCCGACGGTACAAAGTAAGTCAATTAGATGGTTTAGTATATATTTGTGTTTCTCTTTATTCATCGTATATTGACTTTTTCAGTAATCTAAATTATTATCTCTGTATAGATATCGTCCATCGTCGGTTCAGAGACGCCTGGGCCAATTTCTGAGGAACAACTACGGTGGCCCTTGGATCAACTACTCTGAGGCTCCGGAGGAGAGGAAGGCGTTCTGGATTGCGCACTTCCAGGTAAAAGTATATTAAATAAATCCTCTAATTTATGCATATTCGTGATGCTAACTTAATGAATTATTTATTGTAGCAAACGTATTTTTATCCTCCGTACCGGGCCGAGTTGATCGAGCGGCTCTTTCCTACCGTTGCCTCCAAGCTTATCCGAGATGCTCTGGATGACCAGAAGGCTCGTGATCGTGCTGGAAAACCGATCCAAGGTTGGATCACGCCTGAGCAGTGAACTGCGATGAGGGCTAGATTCGACAATCCGAGCTACAAGAAAAGGTCTAAGAAGGCCAAGGCGGCTAGGCAGAATGCTGCCAAGTGGTGTGGTAGCTCGATTCCGATGACGAAACATTTCCGTCGTTTGGTATATTTTTTCTTTTAAAATATATTATTTTAATATAAGTACCATAAAATGGTACTTGGAAAAAATATTTAAGTTTAGTAATAAATAATATATTTTTAACAGGTACAGAGGGGTGAGGATGCAAACATGGTGACCGTCTTCTTGGCCACCCATCGCAAGGACGAAAATCTTATTGATGAGAGGGCCTCACAGACCTATGTAAGTATTACTTTACTTTGTGTTTATTTTAATATAACTTAGGCAATTATTGAGTTTCCAAACCTTTTCTAGGCCGAGTATCTAAGGCTTCGTGAGCGGGCGACTGCTAGTGCACCTACACCTGGAGAGGCTGGTGCTTCGTCGCAGCCCGGTCCATCTCCGTCGGCGGACGACCTGTGGGTGATCGCAGCTGGTGGTCTCCAGAGGGGTACGTACTACGGTACGGGCTCCTATGGCGCCCTGGTTGCGACGCAGTCATCTAGGGCCTCCCCGACAACTGCGCATTCCATACACCCCTCGCAGTCGCAGCCCTCGCAGTCGTCGACCAGAGTCCAGGAGGCCGTCCAGGAGGCCGTTGACCGTCAGATTGCGTCTCTCCGTGACGACTTGCTGCGAAGTATGGAGGACCAGTCCCGGTCCCAGCCGCAGGCGGACGATCCGATGCTCATCGCACGATTGGATATGCTCGACCGCAGCATGACGGAGCTACGGGAATTGACAAATGATATTAGAGCCTCCAATGATCGCAACATCATGGAGCTGCAGGCGTCACAGTTATCGATGGGCGAGAAGCTGACGAGGATGCATGATTCAATGGGTGATAGCAGTACGAGGCTGTTATCTACCCTGGATTCTTACAACCAGCGACTCGCAGACTTGGAGCGGGCACGGCCTCCACCGACGTCACTGCCTTCTCCATTGACAACGGTGTCGATTCCACGGGACGAGTATGAGGAGTTCTTATCCTTCAAGCGCGCCGGTGGTCAGCCTCCTGCAGATCCGTAGTAGTATAGTTATTTTTATTATTATTTAGGATGCGATTGTATATTATGAATTATTGATACTTCAACAATAGACATGATGTATGATGCTTCTTGTGGTCTTTAATTTTTTAGTTAATTTAATTGGATTATATAGTTATCCACATTTAATTGGATTGATACTTCTTGTGGTCTTTAATTTAATTGGATTATATAGTTAACTAGATTGAATCATGTTGGTGTGTATGATGAAGATGATGTAAAACTGCAGGAAATCACCAATGTTTGCTTCTGGACACTATTTTTTTTACTTTTTTTAAAATTAGCGACGTTATTAGCGACGTTTAGCGACGTTAAGTTACGTCGCTAAATATGTCGCTAATTAGCGATGCTGTAAAAAGTTGCTAATGACGTCGCTAATGACGTCGCTAATGGCGTCGCTATACGTCACCAATTGCTGACATGGCAGTATAGCCAGGTCATTAAAGACGTCAGTGTAACGTCGCGATAGACGTCGCTAATCAGCGACGTTTAGCGACTTTACTATACGTCGCTATTTAGTGACTTGGCGTCGCAAAACGTCGCTAAATTTAGCGACACATTAAAGTCGCTAAAAAACGTCGGCATAGCGATGTTTAGCGACGTTTTTTGTTTTAGCGACTTGGTTTTTTCCGACTGCTTTAAAACGTCGCTAATTACGTCGCTAAACCAAATTAGCGACAATTTTTGGTTATTTAGCGACGTTTTTAGACGTCGCTAATTTGACTTTTTCTGGTAGTGGATTCAGCATCCGAGGCCAGGAAGTATTATTGACTTTCAGAGGATGCGGCCCAAGGAGTTCCGTGGTACAAAAGGGATCCTGTACGCGGATGACTGGATAGAGCAGATTGAGGGCATCTTCAGGCTGGCACAGATTCCAGACAGCATGCAGATAGAGGCGGCGGGCAGTCAGATGTTCGACCTCGCTTTGACGTGGTATCGTACAGATACGAGGATTGCAGCGCCAGGGCTGACTTGGGAGGCTTTCAAGAGTCTTTTTAAGGAGAAGTTTTTTCCTGATGTGGCGCTCAGTGCATTGGAGAGCCAGTTTGAGGCACTCGTCCAAGGGAGCATGACGGTGGACGAGTACGCAGCAGAGTTCTACCGTCTGGGCAGATTTGTAGATTGCTTGAGTGAGGCAGCTAAGGCGAGGAAGTTTCGCAAGGGCTTGGTCATGGCGGTCAAGTCTTTAACCAGGAGCGACCGCGAGGCAACTTTTGAGCAGATAGTAGGAGATGCTCAGAGAGCAGAGGATAACTTGGGGCTCAAGTCCAAGAGAGGCAGGGATGATTCAGGCAGTACGAGTGGCAGTGCGGGACCAGCTAAGCGTCCCTATGTGCAGAAGGCAGCGCAGCAGGGTCAGGATCAGAGGGTGCCCACTTGTGCCTACTGCAGGAAGGCAGGACACACTTGGGATGTTTGTAGGAGGAGGCTGAAGGTGTGTTTGTTCTGTGGATCCGCTGCTCACCAGATGCGAGATTGCCCTACTGCACCTCCATTGGGTGGAGCACAGGATCAGAGAGTTGGAGCTAGGCCACCTGTGGCACAGCATCATGCCCCGCACCAGCGGAGGGATACACCCCAGCAGGGCAGGGCTTATGCGTTGACGGTCGAGGAGGCCGATGCTACGGGTGTCGGGTTAGCAGGTCTGTCTCTTTGTTCTTTTTCCTGTCCTTTTCCATTCCTTGTGTGCTTCATTAGTACTTGTTAGATTTTTTTGTGCTGTGGTAGATAGTGTAGTGACCCTGATTGAGATTGTGATAATACGACCAGTAGGACCATGATCTTGTATGTTGTATAGGTAGAATTTCTTGACTGTGATTGTTGGGGGTTTGACCTAGAGGAGTGAGATTGACTTTAAATTTCGAGGATAAAATTTTCTAAGGAGGATAGGCTTGTCACCACCCCATTTCCAGAGCCGGGTATTTTTTATTTTAATTTAGTTAATTGTGCATTATTTATAATTAATTGTATTTATAATTAATTATTGATTGTATTATTTTTATATTATTTGTTTTAGGATTTTGGTTAGCCTGGACCCATGTCAGACCCTAGTGGACCCATGTCCGACCCAGCCCACACCCTTGTGAGAATTATTTTGGGGCTTAGAAATATTTATTATATTTTTAGAAGGTTAGTGGGAGAGATTTAGAGCTAGTTTGAGTGCTTTTGGAACCCGGAACCCGAAACCAAGTCATGTAGGGGCATTTTGGGCATTTGGAGACTTTGGAGACCTATTTTATTAGTGTTGGCCGACCCCCAATCCCATTCCCAGACCGTGGCCAGCAGCAAGGAGCAGCCCTCTCCCCCCTTTCTTCATTCCACTCTTCCTCTTCATTCTTCTTCTTCTTCTCCACTTCTTCTTTCTTCTTCCTTCTTCTTCTTCCAAAGTAAGTCCCTCTTCCATTTTTTCTTCTTTCTTTCTTCCATTCCTTCTTCTTATGATAGCCCTAACCTTGTATTTTCCCTAACCTAGGTGTGAGGAGCTTAGATCTAGTGTGGAAGCTAGATTTGGTGGCTTGGAGCTTGAGGGAGGTGATTTCTAGGGGTTGTGAGACTTTGGCCTTGGGATTCCAACTCCCAAGAGGTAAAACCTAACTTTTCCCTTGCTAATTATTTTTGTATAGTGTAATTAATAGTTTAGAACCTTCCTAGACCCTTAGGCTACCCGTGGGAGGAAGTTGGAACTAGTTTGGTTGAGTTTAGAGACTTTAACACTAGGTTTTGTGTCAATTTTGGGTGGAATCCGAATTTGGCCCAATTTTGGGTAACGACCTAGGTTAGATGGACATAGATAGACGTTGTCGGGTGTCTTGAGGGTGAGTGCGTGTCTCCGTTTGGGCACGGAAAGCCGTGTCGCGGAGAAACGGGCGTTTCGGGCAAATTTGGAGGTTTTCGTCGTCGCCGATTCTAAGTGCGTGTGCGTTTCTGCCACGGGCCTAGAATCGACGTGATAGCATTTTTTCTAGGATCTAGACATCGTTTAGGACGCATGGGTAAATTTTGGGCCGATTCCGAGTTCGTTTGGTGTGCGTTTCAGGAGGTTTTCCGAGCCGCGCACCACGTGTTCGTCGAAATGACCGAACGGCCATTTCGACTTGGTTTCCTCGTTTCGGGCTTGTGCGCGTGTTGGGTTAGTATCGGGGAGTGTGTGCTAGAGTTTTTGAGTTATATTTTATATATTTTAGGGTGTTGGTGAGTGTCGGGGTCGTTGGGAGTGAGTGGGACGTGTTGTTTATGTGTTGTTGTGTGTTGTGTTGTGTTAGTGTATATGTGTCTCTCTCTCTCTCTCTCTCTCTATATATATATATATATATATATATATATATATATATATGTATGTATATATTTATATGTATGTGTGTTTATGTATATGTATATATATTTATATATATATGTGTGTATTTATATCTATGTGCTTGTGGGTGTATATGTCTATGTGTATATATATATATATATATGTGTAAGTGTGCTTGTGTGTGTGTATATATATATATATATATATATATATATATATATATATATATATATATATATATATATGTGTGTGTGTGTGTGTGTGTGTGTATGTGTATAGATATATCTTAGAGTGTGTGTGTGTATTGATGTGTATATATATATATATATATTTGTATGTGTATATATATATTAATGTGTGTTTATATATATATATATATATATATATATATATATATATATATATATATATATATATATATATATATATATATATATATTTGTGTGTGTGTGTGCTAGTGTGTGTGTTAGTGTGTTTGTGAGTGTGTTAGTGTGAGTGTTAGAGAGTAGATATAAGTGTATATATATAGGTATTTAGTTGTTTATATACATAGTTATATGTGCGTATATATATATATATATATATATATATATATATATATATATATATATATATATATATATATATATATATATATATATATATAGGATGATATGTATATATGAATAAGAGTGTGTGTGTGTGTGTGTGTTTGTAGCTAGAGGGGGAGGTCCAGACTGCACAGCAGCAGCAGCTGCTGCCCCCAACAGCAGCAGCAACAAGGGGCAGCAGCAGCAGCCAATATGAAGCACAGCAGCAGCAGTAGCAGTACATGCAGCAGCAGCAGTAAGCTCCAGCATTTGTAGCGAGGGTTAGTGAGGGAGAAAGAGAGATTGATATATATATATGTTGATAGATAGATATATCAATAAATGGATAAATAGGTAAGATAGATAAATAGATAGATAGACTAATAGATAGATAGATAGGTGAATAGCTAGATAGATAGATATATGAGATAGATAGGTAGTGTCACGACCCGCACCCGGTTTAGGGGCACGAGTGCGTGGGTACGTCCAGCCTACGCCGCAGCATCGACGGTAGAACGCTGTCAAGGTCTTGATACTATCTAGCCAATCTCACACAGGCATCCAATCTCCATAAGGAGGCACGGATGACACAAATAAAATGAACACATACTCAATCACAAAATTACAGCACGATAAGATATCGAACAAAAATTAAATACAACACAAATCCAGAATGTAATCTAACTCAACAAATATCCAAGTCTCATCAAAAATGCCGGAGACAAATCCGGTACCAAATAGTCTACTTAAAGAACTAACTAAAAATAG
This sequence comes from Iris macrosiphon, assembly GCA_036927795.1. NCBI lineage: Eukaryota > Viridiplantae > Streptophyta > Magnoliopsida > Asparagales > Iridaceae > Iris > Iris macrosiphon. The sequence goes on from JAYESA010000449.1 coordinate 95,453, forward strand.
TAATTTCCGGCTAGACCTTCCGAAATCACAACTAGACTACCCAGTCTGCAGCTACTCACCATATGGTCCATAAAGTGTCGGACAGCGGTCCTCTAAGGCATAGTCTGGAAAAATGTTTCCAGTCAGGAAGGAGCAAAGTACAATCTCAAATAACAGTTCCATTTAATTGATAAGGACTATAAAGCAATAAACATGTGATGCTAGCTACTGAGAAGACAATAAAATAAATGCAATGGCAATTAAAGAAAGGCAGACAATATAAAGAGACAGGCAATAGGCAATATGATATAGTCAGTGCATGTATGAAAATGAAAAGAACAAGGAACAATATCATATACGGGTGATGTAGTATATGATTTAAAATAGGGAACTATAATCTATTCTAAGTGTTTGAAATAGTAGTTTCAAAATGTGATCGGCTTGGGAACATGTACGATAGCTACAGGGCCTGGCTAATCATGGGTGAAGAGCATGATTAACACTTACATTGTTCTACACTACAATAAGAGGTTATGATCACATTTCTTACTAACTACTTCCCCACCCCCAACTAGTACTGTGGATCCAACCATGATACGTCACGATACACGAGCAAGTCCAATCTATCATGTACGATGTCTAATATACATGTCGTGTACAATGTCAATACGAAAATCAAGGTAACATCTCATGACTGCAGATCCAAGCTATACTAGTCCGTGTAACACAGTGTCAAGGATTCAGATGTAATATTTCATGATTATTTAATTTATAGAAATTACCAAGGAATTGGAAATTATCAGAGAATGTACTTGCCTTGGGTCCTTAGCCGGTATTTATTGATGTCCTGTTCCAGAGTATTCCCTGGGTAAACCAACAGTCCTATAGACATAACACAATATAACATATGCATCAGAAGCTACGCTAACACACAGTCAAAACACTGGCCTCAGGGCCATGCCAGGCAGGGCACTAGTCAACTAGGGTCATCTAGTATATTCATCAATTAAACATATTGTTAATAATTAAACATAATACCTATATATTGTTATTCCAAAGTATATACAAAATAGGTATAACTGTATGTACATAAGTGGAAATATATTTTATTTATGTGAAAATTATACATCACTCATATATATAAACTAATATACATGTACCAAAATACATATTAACTTATATTATATATATATAAATGCATACATACCAAAATAATACAATACTATATACAGGTAATTATACCAAAATATGTTTTACAAGTACATAGATATCAATATAGTTATATATATATACTATATATTTTTACATACCAAAAATATGTTTATACATGTATATATATATAGGTACACATATTTATACCAAAATATTAATTTAATATATACTCTACCAATATATAATTATACCAAATACATACATATATATGTTTGTACATTTACCAAATAGTACGTACACTATATACAATTAGAGAAAATACACTATATATTCATAGATATAGATATGTACACATATTCACACACAAATACACGTATACGTATTTATATATATATATGTATATATACACATTAACTAATATATACTAATACACAATATAAATCTACATATATATATATTTATACCAAAATACGGTTATATATATATACCAATATGTATTTATACTAAAATACATTCTAATGCATATATATAATAGAGAAATACGCGATATATATATATGTATATATATATATATATATATATATATATATATATATATATATATATATATATATATATATATATATATATATATATATATACATATACACGTATATATATATGAAACATAGATACAATAATAAAATGCAATATTATATAATATGAACATACACTAAATAATACACAATGCCTATTATACGCATACACCCACACACACATATACGTATTTATATACAATACAGGGTATAATGTTATATCAGGGAGGGAAGAAGGAGAGGAAGAGAACTCACTGTGGCTTGGGGTTGCTGGTCGCCGGAGTACGGCTGACCGCCGGACTGATGGTGGTGGTGACGGTGGATGTAGCAGCCGGGTTGTCGAGCATCAGGGGGCCGGAGCACACAGCAGGGGAGGAGCTCGGGTCTGGCCGGTTGGTGGCTGGACCAGAGGGAGAAGAGCAGGGAATGGTCGAGGAGAATGGAGGAGAAGCTCGACCGGATCTCGTCGACGGTTGCACAGCGTCGAGCTCCGGGGAAACGGTCGGGATGAAGTCGGAGCACAATGAAGGTCGCCGGGGAGGAAAGGCAGGTTTTGGAGTCGGCTGCTCGGTCGACTCGACGCGAGGGAGGAGTAGCGGTGGTGATTATAAGTTGATGGTGGAGTAGTTGGACAAGTCGGCGGGTGGATCGGCTGTCCGCCGGAGAAGAGAGCCGGGCTCGGGGAATGAACGAGGAGGCCGGAGGGATGATCGTGAGGGGGTTCGCCGGAGGCTGAGCAGCGGCCGGGGGATGTGCAGTAGGGGTCGGTGGCGCGAGGGGTGAGGTCCACCGGAGCAAACAGCAGAGGGAGGAGCAGCGGGGCCGCCGGACTCGTCGAGGCAGCGCCGCCGGGGAGCAGTCGGCTGATGGTGGAGATGGCTTGGAGCTGGGAAGTCCGTCGGATGCTGCAGCAATCGGCTGCGGGGTCGGAGTGCAGGCCGGGTTGGGGGTGACCTCCGGTGAACAGTAGGGAACAGTGTCCCCCCTATTCAAATTCAAAAAGGAAAACAAAGAAGAAGAAGGAAGGAAAAAGAAGAAGAAAAGAAAAAGTAGGAGAAAGGAAAGAGTTCACGTTGGAGGAGAAATATGGGGGCTTGCTTGGAGATTAGGGTTTTCTAGGGAAATGTGTTGATGGGGGTTTAAATAGTAAGAGGGTGTTGAATCTAATGGTGAGGATGGACCCAATTAAATGGGTGGCCCAGATTGTTCATGAAGGAAAATTGTTTTCATGTAAAGTAGAGTGGGGAAAAATGCAATTTGGTCCACAAATAAATAACCTTTCCATCTGGTCTTGGACAATGGGGTGAGGACACCTACAATAATAATTGCAACTTAGCCCCTTAAATTCGGGAAATTGCACAAACACATAAAATGACAAAAATTTGGCGGGCGATTCGGTGTCCGGTGTTTTGTAGGGTCAGGGGGCGCTGTATGATCGGTAGGGGCTCAATAAGCAGGGCACTGGAATTAAATTAGGATTTTCAGAATTGGTTTAAATAGTATCCTCAATTTAATTAGAAATAATTGCAAGTTGTGTTCTAAAATTAATTAGGAATACATGGGGCCAAAATCAGGTCAAGTCATCAATACCGAAAATGAAGTAGACTCAGAACAGGATATTACCCTAATTTGGGCCGCACGAAAAATAGGTCAAGATTGCCTCCAATTTCAATTGGAACGCACAACGATACAAAAATAGGGATTTATTAAATAACGTCTGCGATGATTTTTGTGCGGCTAGAAATAATGCACATGGAGCATAATTATGAGTTACAGAAAATAGCAGAATGGAAGGCGGGCATGTCTAGGGCAAGATTATAAATTTTATTGGAAGACAAAAGCTAGGGTAGCGCTCCAATTATCGAAGCAAAGGCAATGCGCAAAAATATTAAATAAAAATACGGTAATTAATTACAAACTCCAAGAATTAAATTCTAACTAAAAATAATTAAATACAAAATTCTATAATTCAGACAGGTGGTCATCTACTAGGCTTCTAGGTCTAGTCTGCTAGCTAAAAATAAATGAACACTGCATCTAATACTATATTTAATTACACATCACACATATTTATTTAAATTAAATACTATCATGCAATTAATTAATTGTAACTACCAATAATATTAAATATTAGGAAAAGTCAAAAATATCCCTGCTTTCGGAATGTGGTAGTGACAAGTCTACCCTCCTTAAAAGAATTTCGTCCTCGAAATTCAAAATCCTCAAAGTAGCGTTTATTCATACACATTATTATTTCCCTCAAAATTTAAATTCATCATCCATGAAATTAGGTAATTATCCACAATGTCCTTTCACGATTTTTTAAAAATTCTGAAATTATTTGTATTCCTGAAAAATCCTCGAAATAGAATCAAAGTCCCTTTTTATTAAAAATTTCCTTGAAAGTTTTAGTTAATAATCCAATACTCAGAATTTAATATCCACTCCTAAATTTTGATTTTTATCAATGCACAATCATAAATTGTAATCTCGTCTCACAAGTTTATTCATCACATTTTATTTCTCGATTTTCTCTTCCTCAAAATACTCAACAAATGCGATACTTAAGAATTCTCCAAATGCAACATTCCTTGTAAAATTCTAAAATTCATAACTTGTAACCAAATAAATATAATGATAATCTCCCAGAATTTCCAAATTTTAATAACCAATTTAATTACATCATAATCTTCCTGGAATTAATAAACCACCAATTATGAAATGTTAATTTCTTAACCCTCTATTTAAATCGATGTTTATCCTCGAATTTTTAATCATCTTGTTAATCATCTTGTCTCTCCTGTCAAGTCATAACCCCTTCAGAAATCTTCGTCATGGTCAAACCCCGATAATCATGGTCTAAGAAAATCTTCCTACAATCATACAACATGCAACCTAAGGGGAATATGTACGGTAATAGTGTCTTTTGTCATGGTATTTACAGTCTTTGCATCAGGGGTACTACTAACTACATTCTAACAAGAAATCATGCATACAAGCTACGGTACTAAGGTATCAGTCAATCAATCAAATAGATAGGAACAAAAGGAAGGAAAGAACAGAGCCTGCTAACACATTACCTGTAGTATCGGTCTCCTCGACCGTCATCGCAAATGCCCCGCCCTGCTGGGGTGGTTCCCTTCGCGGGTGCTGAGCATTATATGGTTCCACAAGTAGCCTAACTGGATTTCTATACTTTGAAGCTGCGCGCTGGCCGGGGAGATAAGGGGCTAGAAGACAATCCTTTACTCGATGTCCCGCAGTGCCGCAGTGCAAACAAAGTCCTAGCCTCGTTCTACAGCTCTCCCAAAGATGACCTGGCTTCTTACAGAAATGACAAGTCTACTGTGTCTCTCTTGGAGGTTGTTGCTGATTCTGCTGAACACGGACTGGTGCCTGGTACTGTTGTTGATACTGATACGTCCATGGATGTTGCTGGATAGGAACTGGTGTTAGGTACTGCGGTTGATGCTGAAATGTCCATGGTTGTTGCTGACTATGAAATGGTACTTGGTACTGCTGTTGGTGCTGAATACGGGGATGCTCGGCTGGTCCTGTGCTACCATTCGTATCTCCAAAAGTATCGTGACTCCTCTTAGGCCTGAGATCCAGATCCTCTTCTACAATCTGGGCATCCATCAAGATAGCCTCAAAGGTAGCGGTACGACGACCAGAAGTGCGTGACCTAATCTCTCTCGTCAACCCCTTTCTAAATTTCTGGGCTCGATCTCCTGGGTCCCGAATCATAGATGATGCAAAACGGCTCAATCTACAGAATTCTGCAGCGTACTCGTCGATCGACATATTTCCTTGAACTAAGTCATGAAACTGACTTTCCAAGGTTCCCAATGCCACGTCGGGAAAGAACTTCTCCTTGAAGAGCTCCTTGAAGGTCTCCCAAGTAAGTCCTTGTGCAGTAATTCTCGGCTCTGTGCGATACCACGTGAGTGCAATATCGAACATCTGACTGCCAGCGACTTCTATCTGCAAGTTCTCCGGAATCTGGGTCAATCGCAGGCTCCTCTCTATATCCTCTAGCCAGTCGTCAGCGTAGAGTATCCCTTCGGTGCCTTTGAACTCTCGAGGCATCATCCTTTTGAAATCCACTATAGTGCCTGATCTCTGCTGTTGCTGGCCAGGAAACTGCTGGTACTGTGCTACTTTCTCCAAAGCTTGGAGAGTCACTTGATGAGCATTCTCCATGCTTTCTCTCATCAGCTTGGTTTGTGCCTGGTGCGCTTCTGCTTGCACCCTCTGAGCCTCAGCTTGAACTCACTGAGCGTCTGCCGTCACTCTTTGGGCATCTACCATGCCTTGGATCAAGGTAAACATCTGCGTCCCGTCAATGGGCAAACCTCCGGAAATCGGAGTCGGTGGAGGAGGAAGGGTGTCCGTCTCAGCTGCGGCAATCCTTTGAGCAGGTGGGGGAGGAGGATCCCCGACAAGTGCAGACACTCCTACATGCACCGAAGATGTAGGAGGAACTACGGCTGTCTGTCCCTCAGGTGGAGAGGTGGCAGGCCCCTCTAAAGCTGATGTTCCCGCTCTCATAGATCGTGTCTGCGGCGACATCCTGAAGACAGATCCCAAAGAATTAATTTAGGCAAAATGCGATATCATCAAGGAAGGACAGTACAGTTCTAAAGAAGCAACATTCAAGATAAAAGATTGGAATAACATTCCTAGTTGTGATTGCACAGGTCAAAGATACATCCATGGTCTGGTACTTCTATCCCTCTAAGTACCACAGTTCTACTAGAAACATACTCTCTGCTAGCTTTCATACCTACTGCAATTGCTGATACTAGTTATCCTTGTCACTCAAGTGCATATCAATTGCAACATACCATACTAAGTACTGCCTCTCTCCAATACAATCCTAGATGAACACCTAAGCCAATTGGCAGTGAAATCTCAATCATGCTCAAACCAACATATCCTTACATATGCACCTCATCTATTATATACTAGTATATCTCTCCCCCTATAAAATCTTATCCTCAAAATAAAATCCCTCAAAAATAACTCCTTGAATAAATTTTAAGTAAAATGCATATACTTCCCTCAAGATCAATTATCTAAATACTGAAACGAAAATTTTTATCACTTCCAAAAATCCTTACAGTTTGTCTAGGTTCATCAAATTGAATCTGAATTCCTCAAAAATAAATTTTTTTTTTATAACATAATATCTTGACTTCTCAAAATTCAAAAATGCAATTCATTTTGAAGCTTCGAATTATAATTTAAATCCATATCTAGAAGTCCAATAGCCCTAGTGTTAATCTTCCTCACCGTCCTCATCGACGTGTATCATCAGATAATACCATAAATCAGTCTGCAAATTCATCTTGATATGAAATCAAACTATACGATGAAACCAAGGTCCTAATTTAATACCTAATTAACAACAATCAAATTCAACATCAATAAGTGAGAATGGACGAAACAAGGGAATGATTTAAATTGGAAATTATAACAAGATTCTTAGGGGTCATCCCAGGAATCTCTCAAGGAATTATGATTGAGTATTCGCTCTCGTCCTAGTATCCTATGTCCTAGATCCTATCGCAGGAACGCAGTAGTATAACAAAGATGCCACACTACCACGACATCGCACAACTCGCGAAGTCTGACCTGCATGGGCCACCACTAAAAACGTGTCACGACCCGCACCCGGTTTAGGGGCACGAGTGCGTGGGTACGTCCAGCCTACGCCGCAGCATCGGCGGTAGAACGTTGTCAAGGTCTTGATACTATCTAGCCAATCTCACACAGGCATCCAATCTCCATAAGGAGGCACGGATGACACAAATAAAATGAACACATACTTAATCACAGAATTACAGCACGATAAGATATCGAACAAAAATTAAATACAATACAAATCCAGAATGTAATCTAACTCAACAAATATCCAAGTCTCATCAAAAATGCCGGAGACAAATCCGGTACCAAATAGTCTACTTAAAGAACTAACTAAAAATAGTAATTTCCGGCTAGACCTTCCGGAATCACAACTAGACTACCCAGTCTGCAGCTACTCACCATATGGTCCATAAAGTGTCGGACAGCGGTCCTCTAAGGCATAGTCTGGAAAAATATTTTCAGTCAGGAAGGAGCAAAGTACAATCTCAAATAACAGTTCCATTTAATTGATAAGGACTATAAAGCAATAAACATGTGATGCTAGCTACTGAGAAGACAATAAAATAAATGCAATGGCAATTAAAGAAAGGCAGGCAATATAAAGAGACAGGCAATAGGCAATATGATATAGTCAGTGCATGTATGAAAATAAAAAGAACAAGGAACAATATCATATACGGGTGATGTAGTATATGATTTAAAATAGGGAACTGTAATCTATTCTAAGTGTTTGAAATAGTAGTTTCAAAATGTGATCGGCTTGAAAACATGTACGATAGCTACAGGGCCTGGCTAATCATGGGTGAAGAGCATGATTAACACTTACATTGTTCTACACTACAATAAGAGGTTATGATCACATTTCTTACTAACTACTTCCCCACCCCCAACTAGTACTGTGGATCCAACCATGACACGTCACGATACACGAGCAAGTCCAATCTATCATGTACGATGTCTAATATACATGTCGTGTACAATGTCAATACGAAAATTAAGGTAACATCTCATGACTGCAGATCCAAGCTATACTAGTCCGTGTAACACAGTGTCAAGGATTCAGATGTAATATTTCATGATTATTTAATTTATAGAAATTACCAAGGAATTGGAAATTATCAGAGAATGTACTTGCCTTGGGTCCTTAGCCGGTATTTATTGATGTCCTGTTCTAGAGTATCCCCTGGGTAAACCAACAGTCCTATAGACATAACACAATATAACATTTGCATCAGAAGCTACGCTAACACACAGTCAAAACACTGGCCTCAGGGCCATGCCAGGCAGGACACTAGTCAACTAGGGTCATCTAGTATATTCATTAATTAAACATATTGTTAATAATTAAACATAATACCTATATATTGTTATTCCAAAGTATATACAAAATAGGTATAACTGTATGTACATAAGTGGAAATATATTTTATTTATGTGAAAATTATACATCACTCATATGTATAAACTAATATACATGTACCAAAATACATATTAACTTATATTATATATATATATATAAATGCATACATACCAAAATAATACAATACTATATACAGGTAATTATACCAAAATATGTTTTACAAGTACATAGATATCAATATAGTTATATATATATACTATATATTTTTACATACCAAAAATATGTTTATACATGTATATATATATAGGTACACATATTTATACCAAAATATTAATTTAATATATACTCTACCAATATATAATTATACCAAATACATACATATATATGTTTGTACATTTACCAAATAGTACGTACACTATATACAATTAGAGAAAATACACTATATATTCATAGATATAGATATGTACACATATTCACACACAAATACACGTATACGTATTTATATATATATATGTATATATACACATTAACTAATATATACTAATACACAATATAAATCTACATATATATATATTTATACCAAAATACGGTTATATATATATATACCAATATGTATTTATACTAAAATACATTCTAATGCATATATATAATAGAGAAATACGTGATATATATATATATATATATATATATATATATATATATATATATATATATATATATATATATATATACACGTATATATATATGAAACATAGATACAATAATAAAATGCAATATTATATAATATGAACATACACTAAATAATACACAATGCCTATTATACGCATACACCCACACACACATATACGTATTATATACAATACAGGGTATAATGTTATATCAGGGAGGGAAGAAGGAGAGGAAGAGAACTCACTGTGGCTTGGGGTTGCTGGTCGCCGGAGTACGGCTGACCGCCGGACTGATGGTGGTGGTGGCGGTGGATGTAGCAGCCGGGTTGTCGAGCAGCAGGGGGCCGGAGCACACAGCAGGGGAGGAGCTCGGGTCTGGCCGGTTGGTGGCTGGACCAGAGGGAGAAGAGCAGGGAATGGTCGGGGAGAATGGAGGAGGAGCTCGACCGGATCTCGTCGACGGTTGCACAGCGTCGAGCTCCGGGGAAACGGCCGGGATGAAGTCGGAGCACAATGAAGGTCGCCGGGGAGAAAAGACAGGTTGGGGAGTAAGCTGCTCGGTCGACTCGACGCGAGGGAGGAGTAGCGGTGGTGATTAGAAGTTGATGGTGGAGTAGTTGGACAAGTCGGCGGGTGGATCGGCTGTCTGTCGGAGAAGAGAGCCGGGCTCGGGGAATGAACGAGGAGGCCGGAGGGATGATCGTGAGGGGGTTCGCCGGAGGCTGAGCAGCGGCCGGGGGATGTGCAGTAGGGGTCGGTGGCGCGAGGGGTGAGGTCCACCGGAGCAAACAGCAGAGGGAGGAGCAGCGGGGGCCGCCGGACTCGTCGAGGCAGCGCCGCCGGGGAGCAGTCGGCTGATGGTGGAGATGGCTTGGAGCTGGGAAGTCCGCCGGATGCTGCAGCAATCGGCTGCGGGGTCGGAGTGCAGGCCGGGTTGGGGGTGACCTCCGGTGAACAGTAGGGAACAGTGTCCCCCCTATTCAAATTCAAAAAGGAAAACAAAGAAGAAGAAGGAAGGAAAAAGAAGAAGAAAAGAAAAAGTAGGAGAAAGGAAAGAGTTCACGTTGGAGGAGAAATATGGGGGCTTGCTTTGAGATTAGGGTTTTCTAGGGAAATGTGTTGATGGGGTTTTAAATAGTAAGAGGGTGTTGAATCTAATGGTGAGGATGGACCCAATTAAATGGGTGGCCCAGATTGTTCATGAAGGAAAATTGTTTTCATGTAAAGTAGAGTGGGGAAAAATGCAATTTGGTACACAAATAAATAACCTTTCCATCTGGTCTTGGACAATGGGGTGAGGACACCTACAATAATAATTGCAACTTAGCCCCTTAAATTCGGGAAATTACACAAACACATAAAATGACAAAAATTTGGCGGGCGATTCGGTGTCCGGTATTTTGTAGGGTCAGGGGGCGCTGTATGATCGGTATGGGCTCAATAAGCAGGGCACTGGAATTAAATTGGGATTTTCAGAATTGGTTTAAATAGTATCCTCAATTTAATTAGAAATAATTGTAAGTTGTGTTCTAAAATTAATTAGGAGTACATGGGGCCAAAATCAGGTCAAGTCATCAATACCGAAAATGAAGTAGACTCAGAACAGGATATTACCCTAATTTGGGCCGCACGAAAAATAGGTCAAGATTGCCTCCAATTTCAATTGGAACGCACAACGATACAAAAATAGGGATTTATTAAATAACGTCCGCGACGATTTTTGTGCGGCTAGAAATAATGCACAGGGAGCATAATTATGAGTTGCAAAAAATAGCAGAATGGAAGGCGGGCATGTCTAGGGCAAGATTGTGAATTTTGTTGGAAGACAAAAGCTAGGGTAGCGCTCCAATTATCGAAGCAAAGGCAATGCGCAAAAATATTAAATAAAAATACGGTAATTAATTACAAACTCCAAGAATTAAATTCTAACTAAAAATAATTAAATACAAAATTCTATAATTCAGACAGGTGGTCATCTACTAGGCTTCTAGGTCTAGTCTGCTAGCTAAAAATAAATGAACACTGCATCTAATACTATATTTAATTACACATCACACATATTTATTTAAATTAAATACTATCATGCAATTAATTAATTGTAACTACCAATAATATTAAATATTAGGAAAAGTCAAAAATACCCCTGCTTTCGGAATGTGGTAGTGACAGGTAGATAGATAGATAGGTAATAAATAGATAGATATCTATAGATAGATATCTATAGATAGTTAGATAAATAGATACATGAATAGATATATTAGATAGGTAGATAGATAGATAGATAGATAGATAGATAGATAGATAGATAGATAGATAGATAGATAGATAGATAGATAGATAGGTATCTATGTTTTAATAGATAAATATGTATATAGTTAGATAGATTGATAAATAGATGAATAGATACATAGATAGAAAATAGATAGATAGTTAGATAACTAGATAGAAGATAAGTGATAATAATTAGATAGTTAGATAGTTAAATAGATAAGTAGATAGATAGATGGACATAGATAGATACCTAGATATAATAGGTAGATAGATTTATGAATAGATTGATAGATTCATAAATAGATAGATAGTTGATAGATAGGTAAAGGCATAGATAGATAGATACGATAGGTATTTGGATATATCTATCTATAGGTATAGATATATAAATACATATAACTAGATATATTATAGCTAGACATATAGATATGTAAGGTAAGGTAAGGTAAGGTAAGGTAAGGTAAGGTAAGGTATTGGGTGTAGATACCTAGGTATATGCCTATATGTATTAGATATCTATATTTTAGCCTAGATTATAGCTAGATATATATGTTTATGCATAGTTAGTTAGCTAGAGGGGTAGTCGGGTTGAGTTTAGAGCGATATCTCAATACCTTGAGATACCGAGGTATCTCAATACCTTAAGATATTCAAGGTATTGGGTTTCGAGCAGGGTTTTTGAGCAATAGTATTGGAGTGATTTTTATATGCTTATGTGTATATATTTACGCGTGCTAGCATAGGTTTTAGCGGGTTTAGGCGGGGTGCGTAGCCTAGGTTGAGGTATCGGATACCGAGGGTATCCCGGTATCTCAAGGAGGCGAGTTTGAGAGTTTTCTAGCTTAATGAGCTCGGTTTGACCTAGAATTTCAGGAGCACCCTAGTTTGACCCAGACTTGACCGTAGTTGACTCGGTTGACCGCCAAAGTCAACTTTTGACCTAGTTTTAACCCAGAGTTGACTTTTTGACCCAGATTTTACCGGTTTGACCCGTTTGACCTAGAACGACCCTAGAAGCCTATTTTTAGTTATTTTATATCTGTTTAACTCATTAGAATCCTGTTTAACCTTGCTTTTCGCAATAGGTCCTTGCGACACCGGTTCGGATCGCCAGTTGCTCAGGACGTCAGGCGAGTACATTCTCTGATAGTTTTCATTATCTGATGATTATTATGATTCAGCTTCTAGTATAGTATCATCTGATTATTCTGGCACAATACGGGACACTGACTGATATTTTTGGATTCATTTACTTACGACACGTATATTTCATGTTTCTGGCCCCTATTCAGGCATCACTACAGGCATCACTCATGTTCAGGCTGGACTCATCTTGATTTACGTGTCGGGTCTTGGATTCACTTGTATTAGTCGGGACGAGGAAATACTCGAGTAGACATATAAACATTCCTATCTGGAATCATCAGGAATCACTCCCCCTGGTCTAATCTGGAATGATAGCAGCCGCGCACCCAGTGCGCGGTGAGCCGTACTTACCCCTAGCCGTTTACATGTCGAAACAAGTATTTCAAAGACACCGAGTTCATTCTTTCTAGTCTGGACTCTCTTGCATTTCTTGACTTGTCTCACTTACATGTTTTTGGACTTGACTCACTACATGTTTTTCATGCTGGACTCACTACACGTTCATTTGCACGGACTTGATCTTAGCTTAGATTTCCTGTATCTTGTAGTTATTACTATCTTGCTCTGATATCCATGCATCTTTACCTTTATGCACCAGTGATTTATATATTTCTTATTTCATACTTGCTTCATTCTTCTTGTTACTTGCTATAACTGTTTTATAGTTTTTATCATTTAAATGGAACTGCTGTTAGAGATGTACTTGCTCCAGTCCTGACTGGACATATTTTTCAGAGTATCCGGAGGAGTGGTGTCCGACGTTTTATGGACCTGAGCCTGTCGATGGTGCAGACAGGGACCCTCTAGTTTAGGGGTAATTTCCGGGTTGGTAGCCGTGATCACTGAGACCTTGTTATTATTTTTATTAGCTTTTAGCACCGGATTTGTCTCCGGTTTTGGATTGAGACCTTGTTTGTATATTATTTTGGATGTTGTATTATTATTATTGATGTTGGGGTTGTAGTAGTTGTTGTTGGTTAGACTTTGTAGTTGTTAGTCTTCCTTGTTATCTTATCGTGCTTAGATTCGTGATTGAGTATATTGTGGTTATCATTATGATATTGCTCCTCCCTTTGTAGTTGAGATCTTGACAGGTTTATATTTTGATTGTGTGGTTGCCCTCCTTTTGGAGAGGTCATGGCCGATTTTTGTGTGAGATTATCTAGATAGTTGACCTAGACAGCGTTCTACCGCCGATGCTGCGGCGTAGGCTGGACGTACCCACGACTCATGTCCGATTTTCCGGGTGCGGGTCGTGACAACATATGCGGCCTGAACGACCACAGAGCAGGGCGGTCGCATAAAACCTCCTTACACAGATTTCGATGTCTGTCAGAAGTTCTGACACATCACTCATCACCCTGAGATGCTTCAAAATTTGTGCAGACGACGACTCAGAAAAAGACAACAGGTCACATCAGTGTATTAATTCCCTCGACAGACGGGCCATGCCACGTGTCCTACGTATGCGGCTTCAAAGACCCATGTGGTCTCGACATCATGCGGCCAGAACATCCATTTGACCGAGGCCAAACAAGAGGACGCATGCGGCTTCAAGACCCATGCGGCCTCGTCCACATACGGCCAGAGGGTCATTCCTAACGAGAGCTACTATGCAACTACGACAGTATGCGTCTCTCGATGCACAAGATTTTCTGGTACAACCGAAGACAATTTCTCGCACAGTTAGTGTTGACCAAGTGTCCAATTGACCGAGTTATGCACACAACAACCTCGAGATCTCTTCAAACAAAAAATTCTAACGAAACCCACGTGGCGGCTTGCCCACACCATGCGGCTACCTTTACGGTCGCATTCTGCCGAAGGAGCTCCATGCGGCCACCAAGCACGAGGATATGCGGTCCGAATTCATGCGGCCACAGAACAATTATAAATAACAGGGTACTACCTCTATACAAGGAACTGACTGGCTATCTGCGGATTCGCACTAGAACCAAGGAGAGAAGTTTCTGCGTCCGGATCGTCCATGGAGTAAAGAGAGTTGCTACACTCCTAATCCTCCATCGTCATCCCCCAGATCAAAAAAAAATTATACTTAAATTGTCTCTTAGGACTCTTCTCTGTACTCTCTAGTTTGTTAATCAAATTAAGTTCTCTCAGTTCTTCCTTTTGATTTAAATGGCAAACAATACTAAAATATTTTTTTGTAGCTCTTTTGTATATACTTGTTTGAAGAATACAAGATTAAATATTGAATATTACTAAAACAGATGCAAGCTTTTATATCACACTGAACCTTATTATATACTTTGAACTTCGAAGAAACAAATGTTAATTAGGTGCTTAATGAAAAGTACAATTATTTTATTCAGAAAGTTGTGTCCATATGAAAAAGAAATAGCAGGTGGGAGTAGACTGAAATCATCATATCATGCCTCAGGATTTTTGTGACCATGGTGAACTTGAATGTTAAGTGTTGGCTATATCTACTCCTTAACTACTGAGAGTTAGTTCTCCTTATTATGTAGCATAGATATATGTGATATTCTAATAGTTTGTGATACCAACAGATCCTGGCATGTATTATGACATGCATCCTTCTGCTTGGCTTGCCGAAGGAATTAGTAACCAATTTTTCTCTACGTCTGCTAATGCGTAGATCCTTTATGATTCTTATCTTTGATATATGGAGAATCTGTAGAAAATGCAGAATACTTGATAAATGGACTTTGCTGTCAAACACCAGTTCACTCTGTCTGATTAATTTCTATAAGTGTCATTCCTCCTAACACTGATTGAATCTTTTAGATCTGTTATGAATTTACAATCGAGATATGGAGTTTTCTTGATGCTGAAGGCTAATTGAACATAAGCAATTTTGTATTTGTATTGTACTGGAACATTTGGAGCTGGAAAATAAGATATGAATAAAAAAAGAATTTGCCTTGACAATCTGCTAAGGCAGTCATTTATTGCTAGAACCCTGTTTTTATGTGAAATGACATTGTTGAACCAGATAGTGCTTGCACTAGGTTAACTAGAATAGCTTGAATCCTGGGAAAAAGAAAGTTCAGAGGAGTCTCACAGAATACAAAGTAAACTGTTAATATTTTTTTTTTAAATGTCCGGCTCGGGACTTAAGAGTTAAATTGTTACTCACTACATTGACATAAAAAGTGAGCAGTAATACTTCGTTCTTCCTGTAGGCTTCAATGCTGCTCCTTTATTCATTCAGTGAAGTTCCCTTGCAAGATTTTTTGAACATAAATTAATAAGAAAAATATATATTTATTGGATATTAATTTAAAATCAGAGTAAGAAGAAAAATGTTTACATAAAATACCTTTAAGGTAGAGTTACTCACAAAAAGTTGCAGATTTCCATCTACCATATATACTAATAAGGTCGCCGTGAGAAAAGTTTCCAAGTAGTAGAAACCTTCTCCAAGTCCTACTAATACGAATTTGATGATCAACCATATCGTATGCACCTAACCCAAGTGCGGACATTGATGGTAAGACCATCAACGTTATTAATAGCACAACGAGGGAGTGCCACATTATTCACTCCTACGTAACATTTCCTACGGGTAAGGCATTCAATGGGAATGGGAAAGCTTGGTTGTCCATGATGAAGGCATTCAAAGAAAGATTTGAATGAGAGGAGAAGTTAATAAAAATATATGTCTATAACTGACATTATTTTTTATTTTGTGATATTATAATTAATTTTATTATATTGTAATCAATAGGATACTAATTTAGAATATTGATATTTATGTAGGTAATTAATCTCCTACCAATTATAGTAGGTAATTAATCTCCTAAAATTATTTAGACAATGCTTCAAATAAAGATCCTATTAATTACAATATAATAAAATCATAAAATCAAAGATATTGTCTGTCAATTATGGACATATATCTCTAGGGCGCTGCTACGTTGTCCGTGCGCGGGCCAGCCTGCACGCCACGTGTTGGCCGTGGAATGGAAGGGGGGTCCGAATTTTGCGGGGATGGGCCCCGAAGGGTGCATGGGAGGTGGAGGTGAGTGAATGGGTGGGGCCACGACGGCCGCGGGCCAATCCGCAATCCCCCCCCCCCCCCCATTTATCATTTTATATATCTTTATCAGAAGGTAGTGGTGTTTGATGGTTGGTGGTGATGGTCCCGCACAAGGAATGGAGAAAAGAATGTGTGATGGAGACGATGGTGGTGGCGACCGGGATGGCGCATAGGGAAGAGGAGAGAGAGAGATGAGGGTTGGGAGCAGATTGTCACTGCCAAAATCTGTGCTATTAGCGACATTTTTAATGACTCAAGTTACTGAAGTCGCTAATTTTTGTGATATTAGCGACTCCAATAAAATGTGTCGCTAGTTCTGCGACTCCAACAGAAAGTGTCCCTAAACGTTGCGATGTTTAACGACGTTCAACGACAACAATTTTTATTGTAAAAATATACGTCGGTACAGGCCGTTGAACGTCGCTAAATTTTTAATATATACCGAAGTTTTTTGCAACATGCAGCGACAACATTTTCTATTATAAAAAATATACACTGGCAAAGGTCGCTGAACATCGCTAAATTTTTATTTATCTGCGACGTTTAGCGACGTCTATTTTAGACATCGCTAAATTATTTATGTAAACCCCCTCGACCAGATTCCAGTATTTTAGGAATATTTTTCACAATTTAGGATTTGTTGCAATAATTTATTTTATTTTGCTTACATATCCTATTGACTTGTGCACATGTCCGTCACCTAATTATTTGGAGCTTTACCTTGACTGTTATCCCCGAACGAAGTTCACATACCTCTCCTAGACATGCCAGTCTACCATCCTGCACTTTGTGCAACTCCCAGATACTTAGTTTTGAGCCTCGTATGAGACGCACGAATAGCGTTACAAACGTCCGTATTTAATTCCTATTTTAATTTCCAGACCTGTACCCATCCCTGTTCCAATAGAGATTTGAGGCCTAACATCCACCTGTTTTGTCCAAACAAAAATACGTTATTTTTCTACAATGAGTATACTACATTTAGTGTATTGACACCGTAGAAAAATTATGGTCCTAACTGCCTCTAAATAATTAGTGAACACCGTGCGGAGTATTTAATGATTAATTAAATACGATGGCCCGTATCACCCCAAAACCAGGCACAGTCCCTGCCCAGACTCACCCCCACCCCCTCGGGACTCTCACACAGCTTTTTTCTTCAATTATGTGAATTTTAGCATTTTCAGGAATCGGGTGTTTTCCCAGACAATTTCGTAATTGCACAATTTCCCAAATTATAGGACAATTCTGCAATTTATGAAATTACAGGGACTTTCTTGCAAATTACAGTGCGAGGTGTCACCCCCTCATTGGCCGGTGAACCTGCACCGTCCATTTGGACGCGGGACCCACCCGAAAAGATCCCGAAAATATCCCGAAAATATCTTGTAAATATCTCGAGATATTTTTAGATATTTTCTTAAAATACTATTATTATTTTCTATATAAGAAAATAAAAAGAAAAAGGAAAATAAAAACCTAACCCTAACCCTACCCAGCCCAGGCCGCAGCCACCCCCCACCCCCCCCGCCGGCGGCGAGCTCCCTCGCCGGAGTGGCAACCCCCCCTGGCCGCCGCGGCAAGCCGCCCCCCCCCCCCCCGCCCGCGGCGAGGCTCCCCCTTCCCCCGCTGGCCCCCTCTCTCCACTCTCCTCAGCTTTCCCTCTTCTCCTCCCCTCTTCCCCTGACCTCACCCCCGGCCGGAGCGGCGAGTTCCCGCCGGAGCCGCTCCGTCGACAATTCCCCCCCCCCCCCCCGCTGACCCCCTCTCCCCAGCCTCTCCTCCGCCTAATCCCTCCCCTCTCTCGACCCGCCTCCGCCGCCCATGGCCGGAGTCGACCCCCCCCCCGACCCGCTCCTTCTCCTCCTCCTCCTCCTCTTCCCTCCACCGCCACTCCCATCTCAGCCCGCCGCCACCACCATCCTCCACCACCAGCACCAACGCCATTACCACCACCCGCCACCATCATCAGCATCTTCTCCTTCTCCTCAACAAACTCCCCCCCCCCCCCCGAGCCACATCCTCCTCGACGGCCGACTGGGCGACCCCCCCCCCGGCAGCAACTGGCCACCCGACCCTCTGAGCTCCGCCCTTCCTTCCCCCCATGACTCCACCGACCGGCCTCGCCACCCTGACTCGAACCCCGGCCACCCCTCCGGAGTAGCCTTGAGCCGCCACGACGAAGCCTCGGCAAGTCTCCGCTGAACTCTGACCGGACACAGTGACTAGGACACAGCACAGCAGCTGGACACAGCCTTCGGACTCGTGTCGGACACGTGTCGGACACGGAGAAGTTTGGTTTTTCAAGCTCTGTTCAGGTAACGATTTCTCTCACCTCGTATTTCCGATTTCAATTCCGTCAGTTGCGTCACGTAGATTATGTGACCTTCTCGGTGCCCGTGCAACCCGCTCGGTGCATCGCGTCCTGTGGCGATCGCGGCACGCGATCCAAAAACAGGAAAAACAATGACCCGATTCACCCCGGAACTGAGTACGCCCCGCCAAACGGGACGACTTGGTCGCACGCGGTCTTTACCAAAACGTGCGCGACGTTGATACGGACGTGTAGGAGTTCGAAGAAGTTGATTTGGATGTGCGTGCACACCGAAATCAACGCGTATCCGCCGACACCGTCCCGTATCCGTCAGTTCTGGAACACGCTACAACTTTGTGTACACACGTCGGATCGAGACGAAACTTACGCCATCGGACTCGTAGCAATACGCTGGTCCTGTGAGCCAAGTTTGGTTCGATTCTGAGAACGTTGGCAAAATTCCGTATCGTGGGCCCCACAGGCTCCACTTGACGGGCGATTTTGTGACCGGCTCATCGGAATCCAATTCTGGAAGTTCCGTTAGGTTCGTATCATCGTTTCTGATTTGTTGACACTAAGTTTGGCGAATTTGGAGACCTTTTGACCCTGGCACATTTTTCGGTGCAAAGCGGCCCACATGTGGACCCCGCTTTGACCGGAAACTGTCATTTTTGTCCCTGTGTCCAAATTGGACTTAAGGACAGGCGTTTCTAGCTATTTGATATTTTTTGAGACTGTTAGTGATGTTTATTTCAGCATCCAGAGACTTTTCTCCTGAGGCCATAGTTTCTGACACTTGGTATTTGACATCTGGACATTATATTTTGCAGCTCTTGCCAGGCAAGTATACCTTGCCTTGTTGTACTGTTTATATTCAGTTCTTGCTAGTTACATGTTTATTTATTTTTATATAAATGTGCGCGTCCGAGCAGACTCGGGTGCAGTCAACGATGGCGTTGACGTTAGGACTTGTATCTGACCTAGTGTCTAGTAGACCCACCTAAAGTTGTGAAGTTATTGATATAACTTCCCAGGCCTTGACACGTATCATTACACGTCACAGAGTGAGTACATATAGGAACGCGTGCCTCATGCGCGACTGGCAATCAGTGTGAGCAACACGTGTAGCGGTATGTAACTCAGTTGTTTATTTCATAGAGACTTGCATCATAGTAGGAGGTGTCCACATCGTTTTCATGACTTGTACATCTATATTGGGCGGGAAAGACATCTAGTAGGCGTATGGGACACCCCCACTGATATATACTCAAGTTACCATGCTCTTCGGAGATGGGGATTACGGTATATATAGAGAGTTACCATGCTGCTCGGAGATGGGGTATTGGTTTTCTTATTCCCATTACCGTGCTCCGAGGAGGATGGGGTATTATCCTTCGTTCCATGCTCTGCAGGGATGGACGATTGCAGAGTTACCCGTGTGATCGGGGGCATATAATACATATACTAGCCAGTCATGACGATTGGTGAATTACGTCAGCATATGTCTAGCCCACACATTCCCATGCGTACTGCAAGGTCTTTAAATTGCATTCACTTAGATGGTTAGCACACCCCATTTATTTATTCAGTATTTACATTATGGCATGTTATTTTTATGTATCTTGCTATGTCCCTCTGAGGACCTGGTTCCCTGCTAGGTGTATATGTTCTTGCGTATTCACAGGAGCACAGATCCGGACAGGCTACGTATATCCCGAGGAGGTCTTCTCTTCGAGCCTCGTGATTGTCAGATGTTGTTCTTATATGGTGTGTATCTGGTTCCTTTTTATATTCTATTTCGGCAGTAGATTTGATTTCATCTGACTGTCATTCTTAGATATCTGTATTGAGATCTAGTTACATGGTTATTGGTTATCTTTATGTGATTTTTGTGGATGAGATTTAGATATGACCCTGTGACTTGTAATTAGTTTTACCACTTATGAATTATTGTTCATTATACAGCGTACGCACGTATATATGGTTTCCATATATTGGAGTTGCCATATATACGGGCCAGCTGGCATGGTTATGTGACCTAGTCCTACGTATTTTGGGACTGGGGCGTGACATATTTTTAGTGGTGGCCCATGCAGGTCTGAGCATATTGTCTCGGTTACGTTACTGTACCGAGTAAGCCTGCACCTAGGATTAAAGTATAGGATCTCATCCATAATTGACTATGACTTATCATCTTTCCAGTCTGTCCTACTTACAAGATTGTATCCTGCTTGATTCATGTGCTTCCCTGATAATTCTTTAAGTTTAGCCCCTGCTAGAATTTAGGAATCCCTGTTAATAGAAGGATAATTAAGGTAGTATTCCTATTAAGAACACAACTAGGGCATTGACACATTATTAAGTTCAGATTACTTAGTGAACCCTAGTCTTCCTTATTACCTAAATAAACCCTAGTCTTCCTTATTACCTAATGAACCCTAGCATCACTTACCTATAGATTAACTTACCTTTATTCCTTGACGTATTGTGTATGACTTGAGATTAGTACAAACGCTACTAGGATTAGTTAGAGAATTTACCATAGTGTTGACCCTAGTCTTAAGGAACCCATAGAAATCCAAAGTTGAATGCTAGGACTAAACCTCATCCTATGTTTGGATAAAACCCAGTTTTACGCCAGAGACCCTTTACCCTTGTTGGCGTAAAAGCCAAATGACTTTCTTGTTAGTATAAAAACCAGATTATGCAGAAGATTATCTCCTTTACGCTGCAGTTATGACAACTGTTACCCACGATCCCTTAGTCTTCCTTATCCTGCGTCATGCAAGCCACGTAGGTAACTGCCCTGCGTAAACCTGATGATTCATGAATAATAGGTAACCAGCGTAGAGTAACCTGACTAGGCGTAGAATATAATGATAGGATGTGAGCATAGTGTTACAGCCTTAGCTTTCCCCAGTTGACCAAATCTTGTGCATTAAAGGCAGAGATACGCCTCGAGCCCTGTGCAAAAAGAAACAACTTTTGACAGGACATCTGGTTTTGTCTCACCTCAAGCGTAAATGACTTGTATCCAATAAAGTCACTAAACGACAAACCTAGATCTCCGTGCAAATTCATCGTCACAACCGACCACTCGATCGTTGTACAAGTACTTTTGTCAGTTGTCAGGATTCACTAATTTTGACTGACAAACTCATGAGTTCTCGTACAACTTTACGCTGCAACGAATGCTAGACTTTACGCAGGAGATTTTACGCGCATACTTATCACGCTGGCAGATTTTACGCAAACCTTTTAGGCGAACTTTACGCAGGCAGACTTTTATACTAACTTTACGCCCGCTAAGCTTAGGCGCAGATTTTTAGCGCAAAACTTTTACGCTCAGACTTTCACCCAGACTTTTACACACAGACTTTATACGCGGACAGTCCTGAAGCTCTACCTTACGCTTCACTGTTTTACGCGGATAGCTCTGAAGCCATGCGTTACGCCAAATTATTAAATCTCTGCTTTACGCAGACAACCTCGAACCCTTGCTTTACGCGGACTTTCTTGAAATTTCTGTTTTAGGCAGACAACCTATAGTGTATATTAAGATTGTAGAACTTAGAAGGCCATACCTCTTTTAGGTCAACTAGTGACTTAGATAAGGAATTAGAATAATAACTACAGAGATTGTAGAGTCTTTTCTGTTTGTGATTTTAAATTATTTTAAGATTTCTCACATCATAATCTAGCGTACTTATATTTACCATACTACTTTGACTTATGCCGCTATTATAGCCTAGTTTTGCAAGCTTATTCTTTATCAAGCTTGTTCTTGAGATATGTATTATTGGAGTACTACACTAATACATTTCAGAATCAGTGTATTACGGTCTGATCAACCAGAGTGCACTTGGTTCGCCCTTCGCATAACTACTTTACGTGGATTGAGATATATAGTGATTAGTAGACAGATGTACTTGCCCTCTAGATATGTCTAAGCATATCGTATCAGTTACGTAACTGTACTGATACGAGCGTGTGAATAGAAATTACCAAAAATAAAATTTCAATCCACAACTGCTTTGATAATTCTCATTTGAATTCTTTAAACGCATTGATCCTCACACTCATAATCTATTATCTTTCCCTTGAACTCTTGATTATTGTTTTTCGTCTTCCCTTATTTCGGAAAGACGAAACGTCGTCCTTAGTATAAATACGAAAGTATATTATTTCTGTAGCCATTTCTGTTTGTTTCTTGGGTAATTACCAAACCCTATTATTAGATTAGATTGCAGTTTAAAACGGTGCTATCTTTAAATATGACCTTCGCTACCTACCTACTTTCCTGGTACGTGCATCACTATGGCAGCAAAAATTTTTTTCTTTTTTTTTCCCTCGTAACTTTGTTCAAAGTGTTACAATGAAGGAATGTATCATTTTGTTGACAGGAGTCTAAATGGATTTCACCTGGATAAACAATTGATTGACTCCTGAATGGATAGCAGCACCTATGACTAGGTTGACTTTTTAGGATTAAAAATTCCTATGGACCAACGAATGTCAAGCCGCTTTCGAGAAGTTGAAGAAGCGACTGACCACAACACCCGTATTGACTATTCCATCCGGATCAGGCGGTTGTGATCTACAGACGGATCAGGAAAAAGTTTGGGATGCGTATTAATACAGGATGGCAAGGTAATAGTATATGCATCTAGACAATTATGAATACATGAGAAGAATTTGGAACTTGCAACCGTCGTAATTACTCTGAAGATATGAAGACATTACTTATATGAGGCAAATCCTAAGATTGTATGGCATACCAGTCAGCATTTTACCAGACAAGGATTCGCGTGACCAGAGTTGGTGGTCAACACCGTAGAGACAGTTAAGTAATACAAGGACACTTGCGCGCAGCGCAAGACAGACAGAAACAGTGGACAGACGTATCATCGTCCCTTGTAATTCAAAAAGGACGGTCATGTCATCTTGAGGATATCACCTGCTAAAGACACCATTCGATTAGGAGGATGCAGCAAGTTGAGTCCAAGGTATATTGGACCATTGAAGTGCTAGAAAAAGTAGGAGTAGTAGCATATCAACTTGCGCTATCACCTTCACTTGAGGAAGTACTTGCTGTAGTCCACGTGTTTCAACTCAGGCGATATGTGACAGACAGCAGTCATCTTCTCAACAATTCGGAGATCACCGTTAGGCCGAGCTTGTCGTATCAGGAGCAGCCCGTAGAAATCCGTGATCATCGAGAAAAGGTATTGAGAAATCAGTCTATTCCCTTGATCCGCGTGCATGGAAGCATGACGCACCAGGAAAAACAACTTGGAAGCGTGTGTACGACATGCGTAAATATTTTTCGAACCGATTCGTAACCCAAGATATAAATTACTTTGTTAAATTATATCTTATGCCGACTTTGACTTCTACCCCGGCTTAGTTTTAATTTCGAGGACAAAATTTTTATAAGTTGGGTAGATTGTAAACCCCCTCGACCAGATTCCAGTATTTTAGGAATATTTTTCACAATTTAGGATTTGTTGCAATAATTTATTTTATTTTGCTTACATATCCTATTGACTTGTGCACTTGTCCGTCACCTAATTATTTGGAGCTTTACCTTGACTGTTATCCCCGAACGAAGTTCACATACCTCTCCTAGACATGCCAGTCTACCATCCTGCACTTTGTGCAACTCCCAGATACTTAGTTTTGAGCCTCGTATGAGACGCACGAATAGCGTTACAAACGTCCGTATTTAATTCCTATTTTAATTCTCAGACCTGTTCCCATCCCTGTTCCAATAGAGATTTGAGGCCTAACATCCACCTGTTTTGCCCAAACAAAAATACGTTATTTTTCTACAATGAGTATACTACATTTAGTGTATTGACACCGTAGAAAAATTATGGTCCTAACTGCCTCTAAATAATTAGTGAACACCGTACGCAGTATTTAATGATTAATTAAATACGATGGCCCGTATCACCCCAAAACCAGGCCCAGTCCCTGCCCAGACTCACCCCCACCCCCTCGGGACCCTCACACAGCTTTTTTCTTCAATTCTGTGAATTTTAGCATTTTCAGGAATCGGGTGTTTTCCCAGACAATTTCATAATTGCGCAATTTTCCAAATTATAGGACAATTCTGCAATTTATGAAATTACAGGGACTTTCCTGCAAATTATAGTGCGAGGTGTCACCCCCTCATTGGCCGGTGAACCTGCACCGTCCATTTGGACGCGGGACCCACCCGAAAAGATCCCGAAAATATCCCAAAAATATCTTGTAAATATCTCGAGATATTTTTAGATATTTTCTTAAAATACTATTATTATTTTCTATATAAGAAAATAAAAATAAAAAGGAAAATAAAAAGGAAAATAAAAACCTAACCCTGCCCAGGCCAGGCCGCAGCCACCCCCCCCCCCCCCCCCCGCCGGCGGCGAGCTCCCTCGCCGGAGTGGCAACCCCCCCTGGCCGCCGCGGCAAGCCCCCCCCCCCCCCCCCGCCCGCGGCGAGACTCCCCCTTCCCCCGCTGGCCCCCTCTCTCCACTCTCCTCAGCTTTCCCTCTTCTCCTCCCCTCTTCCCCTGACCTCACCCCCGGCCGGAGCGGCGAGTTCCCGCCGGAGCCGCTCCGCCGACCCTTTTTTCCCCCCGCTGACCCCCTCTCCCCAGCCTCTCCTCCGCCTAATCCCTCCCCTCTCTCGACCCGCCTCCGCCGCCCATGGCCGGAGTCGACCCCCCCGACCCGCTCCTTCTCCTCCTCCTCCTCCTCTTCCCTCCACCGCCACTCCCATCTCAGCCCGCCGCCACCACCATCCTCCACCACCAGCACCAACGCCATCACCACCACCCGCCACCATCATCAGCATCTTCTCCTTCTCCTCCTCTCCTCAACAACTCCCCCCCCGAGCCACCTCCTCCTCGACGGCCGACTGGGCGACCCCCCCCCCCCCGGCAGCAACTGGCCACCCGACCCTCTGAGCTCCGCCCTTCCTTCCCCCCATGACTCCACCGACCGGCCTCGCCACCCTGACTCGAACCCCGGTCACCCCTCCGGAGTAGCCTTGAGCCGCCACGACGAAGCCTCGGCAAGTCCCAGCTGAACTCTGACCGGACACAGTGACTAGGACACAGCACAGCAGCTGGACACAGCCCTCGGACTCGTGTCGGACACGTGTCAGACACGGAGAAGTTTGATTTTTCAACCTCTGTTCAGGTAACGATTTCTCTCACCTCGTATTTTCGATTTCAATTCCGTCAGTTGCGTCATGTAGACTATGTGACCTTCTCGGTGCCCGTGCAACCCGCTCGGTGCATCGCGTCCTGTGGCGATCGCGGCACGCGAACCAAAAACAGGAAAAACAACGACCCGATTCACCCCGGAACTGAGTACGCCCCGCCAAACGGGACGACTTGGTCGCACGCGGTCTTTACCAAAACGTGCGCGACGTTGATACGGACGTGTAGGAGTTCGGAGAAGTTGATTTGGATGTGCGTGCACACCGGAATCAACGCGTATCCGCCGACACCGCCCCGTATCCGTCAGTTCTGGAACACGCTGCAACTTTGTGTACACACGTCGGATCGAGACGAAACTTGCGCCATCGGACTCGTAGCAATACGCTGGTCCTGTGAGCCAAGTTTGGTTCGATTCTGAGAACGTTGGCAAAATTCTGTATCGTGGGCCCCACAGGCTCCACTTGACGGGCGATTTTGTGACCGGCTCATCGGAATCTAATTCTGGAAGTTCCGTTGGGTTCGTATCATCGTTCCTGACTTGTTGACACTAAGTTTGGCAAATTTGGAGACCTTTTGACCCTGGCACGTTTTTCGGTGCAAAGCGGCCCACATGTGGACCCCGCTTTGACCGGAAACTATCATTTTTGTCCCTGTGTCCAAATTGGACTTAAGGACAGGCGTTTCTAGCTATTTGATATTTTTTGAGACTGTTAGTGATGTTTATTTCAGCATCCGTAGACTTTCCTCCTGAGGCCATAGTTTCTGACACCTGGTATTTGACATCTGGACATTATATTTTGCAGCTCTTGCCAGGCAAGTATACCTTGTCTTATTGTACTGTTTATATTCAGTTCTTACTAGTTACATATTTATTTATTTTTATATAAATGTGCGCGTCCGAGCAGACTCGGGTGCAGTCAACGATGGCGTTGACGTTAGGACTTGTATCTGACCTAGTGTCTAGTAGACCCACCTAAAGTTGTGAAGTTATTGATATAACTTTCCAGGCCTTGACACGTATCATTACACGTCACAGAGTGAGTACATGTAGGAACGCGTGCCTCATGCGCGACTGGCCATCAGTGTGAGCAACACGTGTAGCGGTATGTAACTCAGTTGTTTATTTCATAGAGACTTGCATCATAGTAGGAGGTGTCCACGTCGTTTTCACGACTTGTACATCTATATTGGGCGGAAAAGACATCTAGTAGGCGTATGGGACACCCTCCCTGATATATACTCAAGTTACCATGCTCTTCGGAGATGGGGATTACGGTATATATAGAGAGTTACCATGCTGCTCGGAGATGGGGTATTGGTTTTCTTATTCCCATTACCGTGCTCCGAGGAGGATGGGGTATTATCCTTCGTTCCATGCTCTGCAGGGATGGACGATTGCAGAGTTACCCGTGTGATCGGGGGCATATGATACATATACTAGCCAGTCATGACGATTGGTGAATTACGTCAGCATATGTCTAGCCCACACATTCCCATGCGTACTGCAAGGTCTTTAAATTGCATTCACTTAGATGGTTAGCACACCCCATTTATTTATTCAGTATTTACATTATGGCATGTTATTTTTATGTATCTTGCTATGTCCCTCTGAGGACCTGGTTCCCTGCCAGGTGTATATGTTCTTGCGTATTCACAGGAGCACAGATCCGGACAGGCTACGTATATCCCGAGGAGGTCTTCTCTTCGAGCCTCGTGATTGTCAGATGTTGTTCTTATATGGTGTGTATCTGGTTCCTTTTTATATTCTATTTCGGCAGTAGATTTGATTTCATCTGACTGTCATTCTTAGATATCTGTATTGAGATCTAGTTACATGGTTATTGGTTATCTTTATGTGATTTCTGTGGATGAGATTTAGATATGACCCTGTGACTTGTAATTAGTTTTACCACTTATGAATTATTGTTCATTATACAGCGTACGCACGTATATATGGTTTCCATATATTGGAGTTGCCATATATACGGGCCAGCTGGCATGGTTACGTGACCTAGTCCTACGTATTTTGGGACTGGGGCGTGACAATTTAATATAGGGTTTGGCAGCGTTTCATTTTCCCCCTATTGTCATCCAAAATTTTGAAATCCCGCCCCCACCGACTCACCCCCTCCCCCAAGCACCCCCTCCGGCACGGCTCCCCACCCCCAGCGCTCCCTCGGCACAGCTCCTCCTCTCGTACGGCTCCTCCCCTCCGACGACCGCGGACTTCTCCTCCTCCTCTCTACAGCTCCGGCCACCTCTGCGTAAACCCTAACCCTACCTCTCTCTCTCTCTCTCTCTCTCTTTGTCTCTCAGACACGGACATGACACAACAAACGCACTGACACGACACTAACACAGAAATGACACACACATGTATAGGTTGGCCCGGCCTACCCAATTCTGTCGACTGACGAGCTGTGGCAGACCGTCGCTGGTGGTCTTTAGAGGGGTACGTATTACGGTACGGGATTCTACGACGCCTATGTTGCGATGCAGTGCTCTAGGACCCCCTCTGCCCCTGCGCATACCCCACAGCCTTCCCAAGAGTCGGTATGAGTCCAGCAGGAGAGAGTTGACCATCAGATTGCGTCTCTGCGTGACGAGTTGATGGAAAGGATTTCACAGTAGCTCCAATCCCAACCGTAGATGGACGATGCGAGGATCTTGGCACGTTTTGATGTGCTTGAGCAAAATCTTTTGGAGCTCAGGACTATGACCGACGCGATACAGTGGGACACTACAGATCTGGCATCATCGACACAGTATTCCGTCACTCGGATTATAGGTGTCATGGATTCATACAATGATCGACTATCAGCATTGGAGCGGATACGTCCTCTTGGTTCGCCGGCATCGACACTGACTCCACCGACGATACTGCCTCCTAGTTCGACATTTGTGTCGCTTTCACAGGGCCAGTTGGACTATATCGTATCCCAGTTGTACAGCGGTGTTCCTCCTCCTCCTCCTGATCAGCATTAGTCCTAGGTTGGACATATAGTTGTGAGTTTGTCTAACATTGGCTCTTTTTTTAGAATTTGTGTGACATTGGCCCATTTTTTGGCCTTTTGTATATATATTCTTTTAGTAACAAAAGGATATTTATTCAGACTTTTATGTATATTTGAATTTGTATGACATTGGCCAACAGTGACAGTAGATTTAAATTTATCGGTGTTTAACAATCTGCATATGTGTGACAATTTATTTTTATAAACTGTGAATATATTTGTATAAACTGCAGACTGAATATTGTTATATAAACTATTATGTAATAATCTGTATTTTTTTACAGCAATTTAGCAACGTTTATCGATGTTTAGCGACGTCAAAATACGTCGTTAATAGGTATCAAAACGTCGCTACACATGTACCAAGATGTCGCAAATATGTCGATAAACGTCGCTAATATGCTGACTTGGCAATATCTGCTATGTCATCAAGACGTAACTAAATACGTTGTTAAACGTCGCTACATTCACAAATATTAGCTACGTATTTGCGTTGCTAAAACGTCGCTAACTGACGAATGTCAGCGACGATTTGTGACACAGTAAACGTCACTAAGTTTAGAAATATCAGCGACATTTTACGACTAAGTTTGTGTCGCTCATATACCGACGTTGCAATGCAGAACGTCGCTAATTGGAGAAAAAGTGACGATGTTCATACGTCTACATGATACGTCGCTAGTTACGACGTATAGCGACGTATTTTCAGTCAACAACGTTGACCGTGGCAATTATAAAATGTCGCTAATAACGTTGCTATTTTATTTTAGCGACGTAATTTTATGATTTAGCGACGTTTTGTGACGTCGTTAGTCCCATAATTTTTAGTAGTGTGTGCAACCTTGTTATTGCATTGAAATGACAACTGCCAAAGTAGCTCACAAGTATTATGGAGTTAAGAAGTAAGCAGTAGCTGGAGGTAAGTTGTTGGTTGGCACATAGAGTGTACAAAGAAGAATCTCCTATGTGCATCAGGTCTGGTAAAATAATAATAATAAAAAAGAAGAAGAAGAAAAAGAAGAAGTAATATTTTAAAATTAAATAATCTGTTACTTAGCCAATTTCTAACAAAAACCTAATAGCGGATTAATTAAATAATTTAAAAAAAAGGTTAGAACCACATTTGTCTGCCAATTTCGGATGTGACTTTGCAAGCAAGCAAAAAAAAAAAAAAAAACCTCCCCTGACAGGAACTGAGAGGAGTCACATCACGTCTATCAGTTCCCTCTCTCCTCCCAACCAAACAGAACGAAATGTTGTTTTATCACTTCCATCCCTCAAAATACTACTTTTGCACAAATCCTAACCCACTTCCTATTTGCCAAACAACCCCTCTTATTATTATTATTATTATTATTATTATTTGCCAAATGCAATGAACTTCATTAAACTGCAGAATTAGAATAGCTCATATCTTGACAGTATGACCTAGAATACAGAATGATTGTTCTTCATATGAACAAATAGTTGACAGATCTTTTTGAATCAAAGATTCAGTAGCCAAAGCATGAGCCACCTTGTTGGAGTTTCTTGCAGCATAATTACAGTTTGAGAATTGACAATACTAATTTGATTTTTTTTTAATTTTCTGTACAGAAAATATTTTGTCAAAAAATTTGTAGTACAATACTAATCAGAAATTTTGTTGTATAGAAAATATTTTTAAACAAATTAACTAAAACGAAACAATGTCAAAAATTTGAAATCACAATACTAATTTGATTTTTTTTTAATTTTCGGCCTACAAAAATTAGTATAGATAACTAAAATAAATAACAAACTAAGTATCATTCATATTAGTATAGATAATAATAAATTAGTATAGATAATAAAAAAATTCGAAAATAAAATTACCGAAAGTAAAATTTGGAGTCGAAACATCATTTTTTTGCAATTCTAAAAAGTTTCAAAGTCTGTTAAAATGTGAAACCGTTTATCCCGTAGTACTTTTCGATAAGATCATTTTGGCATAAATTGGATCTTGTTTCGATCTCTCAGTCAAAAGATATGACACTTTACAGTTTTAAATTTTATATTTTTGCCTTTAACATGTGCGTCTTGCTTCAGATAAAAAAAAATTCTACACGAATTGTGTTACTCTCTTCGAAAACATACAAATCGACCTATTATTTGACGAAAACGATTTCAAAACAAATAGTTATGGCCGCTCAAAGTATGTTCCACGGCAGACGTAATATTCTTACGGCATATTTTTTTATTATTTTTGGTTGTTCAATGATAGCATATATTTTTTGGTAAAATTATAGGGAAGGAGAGAACTCGCCAACTGAGTTGGCGAGTTGTTGGGGCCCGTCAACTCAGTTGGCGGTGGAAGTTGTATATATATATATATATATATATATATATATATATATATATATATATATATATATTTATATATATATATATAATTTCTTTCTAAATTAATTAAATTTTATAAATGGATAATAACAAATTATCTATTATAATCTTACAAAAAATTTACATTGATAATACAAAAACAAAAATATTTATTAAAAATTTTAAATCTAAAAATTAAATAATACCAAAAAATATCAAATAAATAGTATTATGGGATATTTTAGCAAATGTCCCTACAAAAAATGTCAAAAGTAGTATATTCCCTAGTAAAAAAGAAGAAGCAAATCCTCCAAAGATAAAAAAAATCGGTTAAAAGAGTCCGGACATATCTTAAAATTTTATCTATATATATTTGTATAAATAAAATTTCACTTTTATAGATTTATATAGATATATATACAATTATCTATATATATTTAGAATTTCATGTAGATATATATAGATAGATAATTTTATATAGTTATTTGTATATATTTAGAATCTATATTATCTGTATACAATTATCTAATATTATCTGTTAAACAAAAAAGTAAAATTATCTGTTATCTAATATATATTATCTAATATATAGTATCTATATATATTAGATAATTATATATTAGTGAAAATTATCTAATATATATTATCTATATTATCTGTTAAACAAAAAATATCTAACAATTATCTAACATATTTTTTGTTAGATAATTATGTAGATATATACAAATATCTAACAAAAACATATGTTAACAATATATATATATATAAGTGAAATTCTTTAGAAAAAAAATAATATATACTACTTTTTGGAGGATTTGCTAGTTTTTTTTTACTAGAGTATATACTATTTTGACATTTTTTGTAGGGGCATTTGCTAAAATATCTCATAATACTATTTATTTGATATTTTTTGGTATTATTTAGTTTTTTAGATTTAAAATTTTTAATAAATATTTTTGTTTTGGTATTATCAATGTAAATATTTTATAATATTATAATAGATAATTTGTTATTATCCATTTACAAAATTTAATTAATTTAGAAAGAATATATATATATATATATATATATATATATATATATATATATATATATATATATATATATATATATAACTCTCACCGCCAACTCAGTTGACGAGTTCTCCCCTTCCTTATAATTTCACCAAACTCCTCCCCTTTCTTGCAATTATATATAAATATATTACTTTATTTAAAAAAATCGTAAAATTAATTCTAATACTGAACTTTCTATGTTCGGTTAAATAATCCATTTTATAGTGATTTTGAATTTAGATCACTATTACTTTTTATCTTTATTTTTTTCGAAAAATTTCACTCCGAGCAAAATAGTATCATAAATTTCTAATAAAAGCATTAAAGTTTCAAAAATTCATGTGGAAGTATCAAAACGTCCTTACAAAAGGCGTTTTATGTTTTGCCGTTAAATATTCGTTGCCTCCGTTAACGGACGAAACTGAAAAAAAAAAGGTA
This sequence comes from Iris macrosiphon, assembly GCA_036927795.1. Classification (NCBI taxonomy): domain Eukaryota; kingdom Viridiplantae; phylum Streptophyta; class Magnoliopsida; order Asparagales; family Iridaceae; genus Iris; species Iris macrosiphon. The sequence continues at coordinate 128,650 of JAYESA010000449.1, forward strand.
AAACGCCTCTGTCTCCTCCTCTCTCCTGTCCACACCCTCATGGCCTGCGCCGACGCGATCCAGCAGGAGAACTACAAGGCCGCCGACGCGCTCGTCAAGCAGTTCTCCTTCCTCTCCTCCTCGCAGGGCGGCGCGATGCGGAAGGTCGCCGGCTACTTCGCGGAGGCGCTCGCTCGGCGCATCTAACGGTCCAGCACGCGGCGGCCAGACTGCGGCTTCGCCTCGAGCTTCTCCGACATCCTCCAGATGCACTTCTACGAGAGCTGCCCCTACCTAAAGTTCGCCCACTTCACCGCCAACCAGGCCATCCTCGAGGCCTTCGGCGGCCACCACAGGGTCCACGTCATCGACTTCGGAATGAAGCAGGGGATGCAGTGGCCCGCGCTGATGCAGGCGCTCGCGCTTCGCCCTGGCGGGCCTCCCTCCTTCCGTCTCACCGGCATCGGTCGGCCCCAGCCCGACAACTTCGACGCTCTGCAGCAGGTCAGGTGGAAGCTCGCGCAGCTCGCGGACACTATCAACGTCGAGTTCGAGGGAGGAAAGAGGAGAGAGGAAAGAGGTTCCCGATTGGGAAAAAATAATACAATATAAAAAACGTCTTGAGAAGTGCTTTTCACAAGGACGTTTTTCATATTGTATTTTTTTTCCAGGAGAGAGAGAGAGGAGAGAGGAGAAATGTGATTTAAAAAAAAAAAAAAAAATATAAAACGTCCTTGTGAAGGACGTTTTATCTTATTTTAATATTTTTTTCGGTGAGTGTAAGAGAGAGGTAGGAGAGAGGAGAGAGGTTTTAAAAATTAATAAAAAATATAAAACGCTCTTTGTAAGGGCGTTTTATGTATATATAAAAAAAAATTTATTTCCTCAGTTTACGGAGTTAAAATTAATTAACGGAAAAACATAAAATGTCCTTTGTAAGAGCGTTTTGATGCTTCCATAAATTTTTTTAAACTATAATGCTTTTATTATAAATTTATAAAAATATTTTGCTCTATTTAAAAATTTTCGTATTTTTTTTATAGTATCCCATTATAAGTTAGTTTATTGCACTTCCAATTGCTAAAGAGTAACAGTTTCAATAGTCCTTATACTAGCATTGTACTTTTTTGTAGTACCGTAGGGGCGTTTTTATATTATTATTTTTTCTTCTCCTCTCTTTCTCACTGAGACTCTCTCTTCTCCTTTCTCTCTCACACTCACACTCTCTCATCTCTCCTCTCTTCCACTGGCCGTCCACTCTCTCTCTCTCTCTCTCTCTCTCCTCTCCTCTATTTTCTGCGCAGATTTTTTCATTTAAAGTAATATAATATTATATATTTATAAAAAACGGAAAAAGTTTGGGGTATTTACGGGGGGAGGGGGGGGAGGGAGGGACCACTCGCCAACTCAGTTGGCGAGGTGCTGAGTTGGCGAGCAACTCGCCAACTGAGTTGGCGGGGCGCTCTCTTCGAGGGGCCGCTCGCCAACTCAGTTGGCGGGCAATGCACCGTTGGCAAATTAGCCGTTGGGCAACGGCTCCCTCCAACCCCTATAAACACCCCCACCCCCCCCCCCCCCAAACACTCCTCACACAACACATTCTCCTCCTCCTTCTCATATTTTCACAGCTTCCTCCTCATATTTTTACAGCTTCCTCCTCCTGTTTTCTGTAGCAAAAGTTCTCAACCGTCATGGATCGTAGCGTAAGAATTGTATGCTCGCACGGCGGTAAAGTAAATGGGTTAAATTACGAAGGAGGAGAAAGTATAATTTTTTCAACTTACCCGAATATTAGTTTTGAAAATATACGTAATCATATTATTGAACGTTGTTCTATTCATTATGATTTTATTCTGAAGTCTATTTTCTGTTCTAATTGTTTTTTGATAGATAGTGAAGATGCATGGAATTATATTCTTGAGATTAATTCACAATCACGATATATAAAAATATATGTTATTAAAGTAGCAGCAACCTTAGATAGTAGAAATAATGAATATTTTTCTGAATATCAGCATGTTAGTTCGGGTGCTAGTTCTTCTAAACAAATAGTTTCATTTATCCAAGAAGGTCATTCATCATCAGATGAATCTAAGCATGATGATGATAGTGACAACGACGATGAAAATAGTGATGATTTAGTTGAAAATGTAGATTATACGGTAGATGATGTTGTTGTAAAAGCTATCACTGATGAATTATTTAAGGGACAATCATTTCCTAGTCGTTCTCACTTTAGAAGCTTTATAAGTATTTAGCAATTAAATATAATTTTAGTTGTTCAGCTAGTCTTTTGAATAATGCTCGTGGAATTATTTATAGTTGTGATCAACCGAATTGTAATTGGAGAGTATATGTCAAATCTATTGGAAATGACGATATAGTTAAAGTTAGTACATTAGAAAATCGTCATTCTTGTTTAGGAAGACTTAGTACAGGACGTCATCGACTAGCTACCGCTTCATGGATTAAGACCATAATAATTGACATTATTAGAGATAACCAGTCATACAGTCCATCACAAATTGTTAAAGATATATATAGGGAGCACCGTATACAAGTTAGTTATTCCAAAGCATGGAGAGCCCAAGAGACAACATTAGCTGAAATTAATGGTAGTTATGATGAGGCATACGCTAGTCTTTTGGAGTATTGTTATAGAATTATGGAGACAAATCCAGGTAGTACATGTTTTATTAAAACTACCGAAAACAATAGCTTCCAACGAATTTTTATTTGTTTTAAGTCATGTATTGATGGATTTTTAAGTGGATGTTTACCAATTATTAGTACTGATGCTACATTTCTTTCGTCTAAATATCAAGGTATCTTATTTATTGCTTGTGCTCACGATCCTAACTATCAATTATATCATATAGCTTATGCTGTTGCTGAAGGTGAGAATAGTGATTCTTGGTCTTGGTTTTTAAATTCTCTTAAAATATCTTTTGAAAGTTGTTTTAATGATTGGAGTACAATTTTATTTATATCTGACAAGCAAAAGGGTTTAATAAATGCTGTTCGTGTTATTTTTCCTGCATCTGATCATTTTTTTTTGTATTCAATATTTTAAACAAAACATAAAAAAAGTTACAAAAGAACCAGTATTTCAACGCTTGTTAGACTCGCTTGCTAGATCATATAATAAAACGGATGCAGAGAGTGTGTTTGATATAATTAAAGCCGAGAATATAGTGTTGTACGATTGGCTTATTGGTATAAACGATGAAAGTCGTCGATTTGAACATTGGATAACAGCGTATGCTACTTGTCCTAGATTAGATATTAACACTTCTAATCTTGCTGAATGTTTCAATAGCTGGATTAAGAAATTACGAGATAAGCCAATAACAATACTTCTCGATGGTATTAGAGCCAAGATTATTACACTTCATGACAATCGTAGAAAGTTTGCTGAAAACATAGACACAGATTATTGTCCGAAGATGTTAAAAAATATGGCTTCTATTATCAAAGAGAAGAACCACCTAGAAATATTAGCTATTGATAGTTATAAGTTTGAAATAATAGACCGGGCAACAAGTAGAACCTATATTGTTCATATAACTGACAGATCTTGTACATGTTTAAGATGGTACCATACTTATATACCATGTATACATGAATGTTTTGTTTGTAGATATTGCAATATTAGTATTGATAGTTTTTATCCTGCAGTATTTTCGACGGATACCTTGAGAAGTGTATACGCGCCAAAAATGGAGCCAATTCCAGTTCCCTACGAGATCCAAGGTCCTTTGATAAGAGGACAAATTGGGGTGCCAGATGTAAGACGCAAAGCCGGAAGACCAAAGAAGAACCGCATCAAACCCCGAGAATCATTGACAAGAGATCTACGTTGCAGTAATTGTGGTGCTATGGGACACAACCGAAGATGATGTACTAGTCAACCGAGAGAGTAAAATATAATTGTTCAATACCCAAATATTGCAATAAAAAACCATTACAAATCATATAAAAATTGCAATCATACAATGTTAAAAATTATCTACTAATCCTCGTCCTCGTCTTGTTGAGTTTGGGTAGGCAGCGGTGCTGATGGAGTCGAAAAAAATTGTGTGAATATCTGGTAGCTTTCATCTCCAGCAGTCTCGTAACTCGGTCCCGCTCCAGGAGTCTCGTAAGTCGGGTCCGCTCCAGCATACTGGTAACTCGGGCCCGCTCCAGCATACTGGTCACTCGGACCCGCTCCAGCAGTATCCCGCCGACGACGACGAGAGTGTCTCTGTCGTACTAAGCCGGTCGGATAGTCCGATGGAAGACGGGATTGTACCGGAGGCATTTCCGGTTCCGGTCCAATACCCAGATGCTCAACACGAGTAACAAGCTCCTCCATAAAACGACGAGTCACATGTTCCTCCATATGAGGTTGTTGTAAATGTTGCCGGTATACCCCACTCTGAAATTTGAAACATGTAAATTAATATATTTATCATATCTATGTATATGTATTTTTTAAAGTATAATGAAGTCATACCAAATCATGCATTCCATCGGCAAAAGCACGCAAAGTAGAATCGTCTACAGATCTAGTCTTGAACCTGGGCTCCTCATAGTAGTATACTCGGTTGCTCATAAGAGGGCATCCCCACCATTGTCTGTAGTCCAGGCTACTAATGCTGCAAAATGTAAACAAAATTTTAGCAAACTATTTACACTAAATCAATACGAATAATGAGTAACTTATAACTTACATTCCTCAGCAGAATTTAGTCTAGGAGACATGTCCCTCACACTATAATTCTCGAACCGATTATTCCAGTCAGCAACGAGACCAATGATTCGTTGTAATGCATTTGATGTCTGATAACCGACTGTCGGTGGATCATCGAGAATTATTGGGGCCATTCCGAATTGCCGAAGAACACGGTCTGCCGGATGGTACATGGTGAACCGATCATATATAATATGACATCTGTGTAAACTAAATGCATAGGATGTCATATTGATTTCTGGAGCATCAAGTTCACATGAGTACGGTAACCAGGTTACCTATTTAAAGATATTGTATCAATTAGATGTGATGTTTATCTACGATCAAAACTTAAATAATTTAAAGATATTTATTGTATATTTAAAAATTACCTCATTATACCGCAGTGTATCAAATTGGCTATGATATAATGATACAGTCCTGTATTGGTAGTGTTGATAATCCACTACGTCTGTAGGCTAGCGCATAGCAACTGAAAATACTCCAACATCACTGAGAATGCTGGTAACAGGCCTACCAATATAAAAGTGCTCGTAGGACCAGAACTATAAAACAAAAATATGACATTAGTACAAACATAATTTGCATATAAAATTACTCTAACTTTTTAAGGTCTTTCATTCATACATGTATCAGTGAAATACATCCACAAATACTATTGCGATTGGATCTGACAAATTCTGTCAGATTGGCGTACAAAAATGCAAGAGTAGCAGCTCCCCACGCATGCTCAGTAGGTTTTGTCAGATCATCCAAGAATGATAAAAGCTGCACATCTACCATATTTTCCGATGCATCGGAAAATATAATTGCACCACATAAACAGAGCAGATACGCTCTAGTGCAACGAATGACCTGAATTTATTAAGTGTTATATAGAATTGCACCACTAAATTAAGTAATAAACAAATTTACTAATAAAAATACATACCTGATTTTCATCTACATCAACCACCCCATCAATAGTTTGATGTAGGTCTATAAAGTTGCCACGGAGCAATAAAAATTTTACATAATTGCCATCTTTTAGACCTGAAGGAGGGCTAACACCGAGATAACTCCGGATCAGATCAGATCCCTTTAAGTGCGGATCAAAATATATAGCGTTACCTTTAATAGGTAACCCTAGTATATTCGCCACATCAAAAAGGGTTATCGTCATCTCGCCGAATGGGAGTTGGAAAGTGTTGCGTTCTGGCCACCAACGCTCCGCAAGGCTTACAACTAAATGAAGATCGTGAATTAAATATCTAACACGATCTATATAGTGGAATCCAAAGGATTCCACCAAAGCTTTTTGAACCGAATTTAGCTCCCACGTACGATAATTCCTTTCGGCCCGCCAATGTACGTGGATCCGGGTTCGTAAAGCATGATCATAGTCGTATAACTATAAAAAATATATGCATTAATAAAGTAAACATAGGCATTATAAAAAATATATACATTAATAAAGTTGGCAACTTGTAATTTCAAAAATTACCTCGCCAGTAAATATCTGACTAGAAATGTGGTCTTCACGTTGCTTAATAATAAGCGCGGTAGTCGGTCCGCCAGGAATACGACCGTCATTGTGGGTAGCCATCGCCAGTAAATATCAAGAGGAGGAAGTTGTGAAAATAGGAGGAGAATGTGGTGTGAGGAGTGTTTGGGGTAGGAGGAGAATGTGGTGTGAGGAGTGTTTGGGGGGGGGGTGTTTATAGGAAGTGAATATAGCCGTTGGCCAACGGCTAATTTGCCAACGGTGCATGACCCGCCAACTGAGTTGGCGAGCGGCCCCTCGAGGAGAGCGCCCCGCCAACTCAGTTGGCGAGATGCTCGCCAACTCAGCACCTCGCCAACTGAGTTGGCGAGTGGTCCCCCCTCCGCAAATACCCCAAACTTTTCCCATTTTTTATAAATATATAATATTATATTACTTTAAATGAAAAAATCCGTTTTCGGCGTCTGCTGCTCTGCTTTGGTCTTTTGCTTTATTCTCTTCTCCTCCTGCTCAATGAATTCTCAAAGACATGGACCTTTCAATGGAAGAGGTCATCATTCACAGCTGCTCTCTCTCTCTCTCTCTCTCTCTCTCTCTCTTGGGTCTTCTTTTTGTTGTTATCGATTTTTGCCATTGATGGGTCTTCTTGGTGGTGCGTCCCTGCTTTTATTAATGGCAGCTTTAGACTGAGTATAGAGGAGAAGAAAGGAAAGAGTAGCTCTACACGAAAGCGGGGACTGTCTCAGTCAGAGCAGTAGCAGTCAGAGAGAGAGAGTAGAAAAAGAGGAGGGTCTTTTTTGCAAATGTAATAGAGTTTCAATTTAGCATGCTTCACCTTTTAAAATTGAAGATGATGTTTGGCTGGCTGCAAGCAGTGTTACTTCTAACTTTAATTAATTCAACCATTTAAAGTATCTCACAATGAAGTGTGGAAATTAATAATTTGTCATCTACGGCAGCCATCAAGCGAAAAGAGAAGAGTGTGAGTGAGAGAGAGGAGAGAGAAAACGAAAAAAATAATAAAAAATATTTTTTGGAAGGACATTTTTACTCAAATTTTTATTTTTTTTTATTAATTATTTTTTAACGGAGGTTTTTTTTTTCTAACGGAGAGCTGACGGAAAAACGTAAAACGTCCTTTGGAAGGACATTATGTTGTTTTTTTTGAAAAATTTTAAAATTGTATGCTCTCATTGGAAATTTTAGTAATTTCGTTACTTTCAAAGAAATTTTCTGTATTAATATTGGTATTAATATTAATATTTTTTGGATAATTAATTTTTTGGTTTAAAATTTGTTATGTCAGCTATCATGTTAGATGATACATAATATTATTTAACATATCACGTCAGAACTACCAAAATTTTGATAACCATGAATATACATAAGACTACCCAACAAAATTTTAGGATTGTCAAAACTTTCAGTCTTCAGAACTATTAGAATTTTGAGAGTATTCATACCGTCAAAAGTGTGTTACCTCGTTGTAATTTCGTCAGTACTCTTGAACATTTACCTTTGTTTATGGCAACCAATTAGCAAACAGTAATCTATCTATTATGCTTTTGAGGAAACATCGAATTTCTTTCGTTAGTGGTTTAATTGTCCTATTTAAATATCCGTGTGGAAGGAGACGCCGCCGCCGTCGACGGCTATATTGGCCGACTTCGCGGCTTTATGCAACGGGACGACCTCGCCGGGCAGAGCGAGTGTCTTTCTCCCATCATCAATAAGTATTACTGTGTCTTTCTCCCATCATCAATGAGGACATAGTCAAGCATACACTCAGTACTTGTTGGTCGAGGTAGCACGTATATTTAAATGCGACAATTAAACCCACAAATAAGATTTTTGTAGTGACTTTTGCAAAAACCATTAATTATTTCAGCTACAAACATGAAAAGTAAAAAGCAAGATGAAATCAAGCATTGCAGACCTTATGTCGCCATAGTTACAGAGGGATACCCTCAACACAACAATAACAAAAAAGAGAGAAAATGTATCACCATGTCCATAAAACAACACTTCATTAATCAAAGGTTCAAATAGTAAGTCAAACAGTACATACAGCAATACGAAATTAAGAAATGCTAGGGTCCACAGACATGCAAACCTACTTAACACAAAAAAGACCCTAAAATAAAAATAAAATAACTGTAGAAACCGCGAACTGATTACTCCTCTCCAGATTCGGATTACTCAATCTGTTAGTTCTTGTTTACATAAACCCACCAACTTTTCTTCCGAAAATCCATATCAAAAATCCCAACTTTCCTTCTTCATTTCACTTCCATCACTATAGTTGTCTGCTAAGCATTTCCTATAGTATATGGACAACCCACCCACACAACAGATTACTTTAGGTAAATGTATTTTTCGTAACTATCTCTCCCCTTTTCATCATTTCAATCTAGAAATTAATAGTCACAATGCTATGAACTTTATTAATTTGCTTACTCCACAAATAAGAGAGGCCATTGTTACCGGTGATGGTGGTTATGTTGTCGATATTCACCGACAACATAACCACCATCACCGATAACAAGGACTTCTCTTTATGTGTGGAGGAAACATATTAATATAGTTCATATGATTGTGAAGATTAATTTTTAGATTGAAATGATAAAAAAGGGAGAGAGAGTTACGAAAACTAAAAATAAATGTTGGAGCTAAAGTAAACTCTCCCTACCTAAAGTAATCTAACCTATACTATAGGAAATGCTTACCAGGCAACTATAGGGATGAGAGTGAAATGATGAAGGAAAGTTGTAATTTTTGATATGGATTTTCGGAAGAAAAGTTGGTGGGTTTATATAGATTTGAAGGAGAGGAGAAAGTGGTGGTGTTCGGTGGTGCTGGTCAGGAGTGTTGGTGGCGACCGGAATGACGCAGGGAGGAGAAGAGAGAGGAGAAAAGTAAATAAACGCGCCATCCCGTGGTGGTGGCGACAGGGCATAGGGAGGACCACAAGGAGTGAAGAAAATAAATTTGATGGAGACGCGGGATGGCGCATAGGGAGGAGGGTGTTGGTGGCGACCGGCCATTAAGAGGAGAGCACAGGAGAAAGATGGAGACGTCGTCCGCCTGTAAGTGTTTCTTCCCCCTCTTACTTCCTTCCTTCCTTCCTTTCTTTCTTTCTTTCTTTCTAACCCACTCTCTTCTGTGAATATTAACTTTGCTTCTTTCCTTTCTTTCTTTAGTAGGTTTTCTCTCTTCTGTGAGTAAATATTAACTATTGTCAGAACAAAAAAACTTGTGTTTGGATTCTCTCTCTTCTGTGAATATTAACTATTGTCTGAACACGTATGCACCTAACCCAAGTGCGGACATTGATGGTAAGACCATCAACGTTATTAAGGGCATCTAGTTTTTGTTGAGGGAGTGCCACATTATTCACTGGTAGTCGTAGGAATACCATTTGAAAGAAAGAGAGATTTCCGTGATACCATAAGAATGGACCTACGTAACATTTCCTACGGGTAAGGCATTCAATGGGACTGGGAAAGCTTGGTTGTCCATGATGAAGGCATTCAAAGAAAGATTTGAATGAGAGGAGAAGTTAATAAAAATATATGTCGATAACTGACAATATTTTTGATTTTGTTATATTATATTTAATTTTATTATATTGTAATCAATAGGATCCTAATTTAAAATATTGATATTTATGTAGGTAATTAATCTCCTACCAATTATAGTAGATAATTAATCTCCTACAATCATTTAGCCAAATACTAAGCGTAGATAATTAATTTTCTACCTATTATAGTAGGTAATTAATCTCCTACAATCATTTAGACAATGCTCCAAATAAAGATCATATTGATTACAATATAATAAAATCATAAAATTAATCAAAGATATTGTCTCTCAATTATGGACATATATCTCTAGGGCGTTGCTACGTTGTTCGCGCGTGGGCCAGCCCGCACGCCACGCGTCGGCCGCGGAATGGAAGGGGGGCCCAAATTTTGCGGCGGTGGGCCCCGAAGGGTGCGTGGGAGGTGGGGGTGGGCGAATGGGTGGGGCCACGACGGCCTCGGGCCGATCCGCGGTTCCCGTCCCCCCCCCCCCGCATTTATCATTTTAGATATCTTTATCAGAAGGTAGTGGTGTTTGATGGTTGGTGGTGGTGGTCCCGCACAAGGAGTGGAGAAAAAAAAATATGTGTGATGGAGACGATGGTGGTGGCGACCGGGATGGCGCATAGGGAAGAGGAGAGAGAGAGATGAGGGTTTGGAGCAGATTGTCACTACCAAAATCTGTGCTATTAGCGACATTTTTAATGACTCAAGTTACTGAAGTCGCTAATTTTTGTGATATTAGCGACTCCAATAAAAAGTTTCGCTAAACGTCGCTAGTTCAGCGACTCCAACAAAAAGTGTCGCTAAACGTTGCGATGTTTAGCGACGTTCAGCGACAACAATTTCTATTGTAAAAATACGTCGGTACAGGTCGTTGAACGTCGCTAAAATTTTAATATATAGCAATTTTTTGCGACATGCAGCAACAATATTTTCTATTGTAAAAAATATACACCGGCAAAGGTCGCTGAACGTCGCTAAATTTTTATTTATCTGTGACATTTAGCGACGTCTATTTTAGACGTCGCTAAATTATTTAATATAGGGTTTGGCAGCGTTTCACTTTCCCCCCATTGTCATCCAATTTTTCAAAATCCCGCCCCCACCGGCTCCCCCCCCCCCCTCCCCGAGCGCCCCCCCTTCGGCACGGCTCCCCCCACCCCCGTGCGCCCCCCTCCGGCACGACTCCCCACCCCCAACGCTCCCTCGGCACAACTCCTCCCCTCGCACGGCTCCTCCCCGACGACCTCGGGCTTCTCCTCATCCTCTACACAGCTCCGGCCACCTCTACGTAAACCCTAACCCTAACTCTCTCTCTCTCTCTCTCTCTCTCTCTCAGATACGGACATGACACAACAAACACACTGACACGACACTAATACAGAAATGACACACACATCTATAGGGTGGCCCGGCCCACCCAGTTCCGTCGGCTGACGAGCTGTGGCAGACCACCGCTGGTGGTCTTCAGAGGGGTACGTATTACGTTACGGGGTTCTACGACGCCTATGTTGCGATGCAGTGCTCTAGGACCCCCTCTGCCCCTGCGCATACCCCACAGCCTTCCCAGAAGTCGGTGCGAGTCCAGCAAGAGAGAGTTGACCATCAGATTGCGTCTCTGCGTGACGAGTGATGGGAAGGATTTCACACTAGCCCAAATCCCAACTGCATATGGACGATGCGAGGATCTTAGCACGTTTTGATGCGCTTGAGCAAAACCTTTTGAAGCTCAGGACTATGACCGAGGCGATACAGTGGGACACTACAGATCTGGCATCATCGACACAGTATTCCGTCACTCGAATTATAGGTTTCATGGATTCATACAATGATCGACTATCAGCATTGGAGCGGATACGTCCTCTTGGTTCGCCGACATCGACACTGACTCCACCGACGATACTGCCTCCTAGTTCGACATCTGTGCCGCTTTCACAGGGCCAATTGGACTATATCGTATCCTAGTTGCGCGGCGGTGTTCCTCCTCCTCCTGATCATCATTAGTCCTAGGTTGGACAAATAGTTGTTTGTGTGACATTGGCCAATTTTTGAGAATTTGTGTGACATTGACCCATTTTTTGGTCTTTTGTATATATATTCTTTTAGTGACAAGAGGATATTTATTTCAGACTTTTGTGTATATTTGAATTTGTATGACATTGGCCAACAGTGACAGTAGATTTGAATTTATCGGTGTTTAACAATCTGCTAATCTATTTTTATAAACTGTGAATATATTTGTATAAACTGCATGTTGAATATTGTTATATAAACTATTATGTAACAATCTGCATTTTTTTACAGCAATTTAGCAACGTTTATCGATGTTTAGCGACGTCTAAATACATCGTTAATAGGTATCAAAACGTCGCTACACCTGTACCAAGACGTCGCAAATATGTCGATAAACGTCGCTAATATGCTGACTTGGCAATATATGCTATGTCATCAAGACGTAACTAAATATGTTGTTAAACGTCGCTACATTCACAAATATTAGCGACGTATTTGCGTTGCTAAAATGTCGCTAACTGACGAATGTCAGCGACGTTTTGTGACACATTAAACGTCACTAAGTTTAGAAATATCAGCGACGTTTTGCGACTAAGTTTGTGTCGCTCATATACCGAAGTAGCAACGCAGAACGTCGCTAATTGAAGAAAAAGTGACGACATTCATACGTCTATATGATACGACGCTAGTTGCGACGTATAGCGACGTATTTTCAGTCAACAACTAGCTAGATCGCAACAATTATAAAATGTCGCTAATAACGTTGTTATTTTATTTTAGTGACGTAATTTTACGATTTGACGCCGTTTTGTGGTGTCGTTAATCACGCAATTTTTAGTAGTGTGTGCAACCTTGTTATTGCATTGAAATGACAACTGCCAAAGTAGCTCACAAGTATTATGGAGTATTACGGAGTTAAGAAGTAAGCAGTAGCTGGAGGTAAGCTGCTGGTTGGCACATGAAGTGCACAAAGAAGAAGGGGATGGGTTGTTTGCGGGATGTGTAAGGGGAGGTGCTATCCTATGTGCATCAGGCCTGGTAAAATAATAATATTAGTAATAAGTAATATTTTTAAATTAAACAATCTGTTATTTAGCCAATTTCTAACAAAAACCTAATAGCGGATTAATTAAATAATTTTAAAAAATGAAGGTTCCAACCACATTTGTCTGCCAATTTCGGTTGTGGCTTTACAAGAAAAAAAAAAAAACTCCCCTGACAGGAACTGAGAGGAGTCACGTCTACCAGTTCCCTCGCTCCTCCCAACTAAATAGAACAAACGAAAAATTTCGTTCAGAACAAAGAAGTTTGCAAAATTTTTAATGAAAGCATTCGATTTTAAAATTTTCTAATAAAAGTATCATAACGTCCTTTCTAAGGACGTTTTACGCTTTTCCGTTAAAAAAGTAAAAAGTTCCGTTAGAAAAGTAAAAAAGAAAAAAATAATAATAGAAAAACGCCTATTGGAAGGACATTTTTTCTAGAAAAAACATTCTTCCTAGGGACATTTTTTTTTATTTACTTTTCTCTCTCCTCTCTCTCACTCACACTCTCTCATCTCTCTTCTCCTCTCTCTCTCTCACCCACTCACTCCTCTCACCCGTCCACTCTCTCCCACTCACTCACTCACCTGTTCTCTCCTCTCCTCTCCTCTCTCTCTCTCTCTCTCTCTCCCCTCTCTTCTCCTCTCTCCCCTCTCCTCTCTTCTCCTCTCTCTCTCTCTCTCTCTCTCTTTATCTTTCTCTCCTCTCCTCTCTTCTCCTCTCTCCTCTCCTCTCCTCTCTCTCTCTTCGGAGTAGGCGCCGAAGTCGTCCATGAAGCCGGACTTGAAGTCGCCCTCGTAGGCGGCGCCGGAGGGCCAGGGGAACTGCCCTCGGCCCATGGTCTTGCCGTGGCGCCATTCGCCGTCGTAGGTGCAGCCGTTGGTCCAGAGGTACCGGCCGGCGCCTTCCCCTCCGGCGACTCCTACCGCGACGACTGGTCCATGAACCTCAAGCAAGGCTCCGGCAAGAAGCGCTATGCCAACGACGACACCTACGACGGGGACTGGCGCAACGGGAAGCAGGACGGCCACGGGCGCTACGTCTGGCACAACGACAATGAGAACGTCGGCCAGTGGCGCAGCGGCGCCATCCACGGCCGCGGCTCCTTGATCTGGGCCAACGGGAACCGATACGACGGCGGCTGGGAGGACGTCCTCCCCATGGGCAGCGGCAGCTTCCGCTGGAACGAGAGAGAGAGAGAGTCAGAGAGAAAAAGAAGAGAGTGAGAGAAGAGAGAGAGAGTGAGTGAATGAGTGAGTGAGAGAGAGAGTGAACAGAGAGAGAAGAGAGTGAGTGAGTGAGAGAGTAAACAAATAGAGAAGAGAGACGTTAGAACTAACGGAATTTTTTTTTTTTTTTACTTTCTGACGGAAGTTCGTAACGGAGTGGACGGAAATGTGTAAAACGTCCTTAGAAATGACGATCTGATGCTTTCATTGAAATTTTTTAAAAACGAATGCTTTAATTGGAAAATTTGCAAATTTCTTTGCTTTGAACGAAATTTTTCGTAGAACAAAATGTTGTTTTATCACTTCCATCCCTCAAAATCCTACTTTTGCACAAATCCTAACCCACTTCCTATTTGCCAAACAACCTCTATAGCTTATTATTATTATTATTATTATTATTATTATTATTTGCCAAATGCAATGAACTTCATTAAACTGCAGAATTAGAATAGCTCCTATCTTGACAGTATGACCTAGAATACACAATGATTGTTCTTCGTATGAACAAATAGTTGACAGATCTTTTTGAATCAAAGATTCAGCAGCCAAAGCATGAGCCACCTTGTTGGAGTTTCTTACAGCATAATTACAGTTTGAGAATTGACCTGCACTCTTCTATCCCATGACGTACCCTCCATAAGATACCCATGTTTAAGTGTGTGATTATATCAATCAATACCTTGCAGTCTCCCTCTATGATGATTCCATTAGACATCTTCCCTCAACATAGTTTCAGAGCTAGCTAGCATGATACCAAGTCCTTCCGCCTCCACCGGAGAACCTCCCTCTACGCATTTGGCACATACTAGATTGATGTGTTGTAGACGTCTGTAGATGTTGGTTCCAGTTGGTAGAGAATCTGTAAGTGCTCTCCATGTGAACATTAGAACTCGAGGATGTATGTATTGTAGGAGGGTTTTTTGATATTATCTCCCTGCTAGATGTAGGATATTGATATTACTTCCATGTTGTTTCATAAGTTGATATTACCTTCCTGAAAGTGTCGTTAAAGAGTTTTAAATGTGTCACTATAAAGTTAAAAATGATACTTTCAGAGGAATAATATCAACTAATGAAACATCATGGAAATAATATTAATATCCTACATCTAGTAGGGGGTGATATCAAAAAGTCCATTGTCGAGATTGTCCAACAGAAGATTTTTCATGGATGAGCATGTAGACTGATTTAGTATTAAGAATTCCAGAAGCCGTATGAATCCATATCAGCTTGTCATTGGTGGTATAGGATGTCAGTGGTAAGTTGATGATAGCTAAGGCCTCATTAGAAGGGAAGAGACAGTGGATAAGGGAGGTGTTCCAACAATAACTATCCTGAAGAATAAGGTCACTAACCTTTTGAACTAGGTTACTAGCTCCTTGAATGCCATAAACCTTAAAGTTAGGCAATGTAGGAATCTCCATACTATTTTTGTAACCATTGCTGCATTAGTAAATTCAGGGATATTTGTATACAAGGAATATTTGGATTATTATTATTATTATTATTATTATTATTATTATTATTATTATTTAAATACCAGAAATATTTAGATCATATATACTAGTGTCGAGGTACACGTATTGCGTGTGCAACACACTTTAGAAATATTTATATCCAACCAAACTTATTAACAAAATTATTATTTTCTAATAGATTTTTTTTCCATTGGAAAGGTTGATACCATCTTATGTAAAATTAAAAAAAAAATCAACCAAACTTACTCAACATAAATATTAATTTTTTAATAAGTAATCATCCATATTACAAAATTATAATAATTTAATGTTATTTGTCAGAATCTTCGAACAGTATCTTCATCAGCATAACAGTAACGTTTATATTATAGATGATACAGAATAAAAATTGTGTTTATGCTATCATTTGATTTTGATTAGATTTTAGTCATATATTGCATTGGGATCAAAAATTTAATTGTAAAATTGATAAAGAAATAAAATTTTGTATTTTAATATTACAAAAAATTTGTTGTACAAAAAATATTTTGAAACAAATTAACTAAAACGAAACCATTTGTCAAAAATTTGAAATCACGAAAGCTTTCGCCATCTCTGGTAGCGAAAATATGAAATAATATTATTATTTTTCAAATTTTCGTCAACTCAAGCGAAAATCTGACAATGTTTTTTTTGGGTTGTTTTGGTTTGTTTTTTAGGATTTTTTTTGTTGATTTTTTAAAATTTTTGACAATACTAATTTAGTTTTTTTAAATTTTCTGCACAGAAAATATTTTGTCAGAAAATTTGTAGTACAATACTAATCAGAAAATTTGTTGTACAGAAAATATTTTTAAGCAAATTAACAAAAATGAAACAATTTGTCAAAAATTTGAAATCACAATACTAATTTGATTTTTAAAAAATTTTGGCCTCCAAAAATTAGTATAGATAACTAAAATAAATAACAAACTAATTATCATTCATATTAGTATAGATAATAACAAATTAGTATAGATAATAAAAAAATTTGAAATAAAAAATTTACCGAAAATAAAATTACCGAAATTAAAATTTGGAGTTCAAAACATCATTTTTTTGCGATTCTCATAAAAATTTTCGAAGTTTATCCCGTAGTACTTTTCAATATGGTCATTTTGGCACAAACTAGACCATTTTTGATCTCTCAGTCAAAAGTTATGATACTTTTGTCACGCCCCATTCCCAAAATACCGAGGGACTGGATGCGCGGCAATGGCCAGCAGCACGCACCGATGGACAACCCAATTTAATGGATCCATCAGGGCATGCTTAAGCTGTAGAACAATAATAAATAGAACCAATGATACAGGTCACAGACTATTCTAATCTCATCCACAACAGATAATCACAGATTAAATGTCAGAATAATGCAGATAAATGTAAACTAGCATATCTCAATAAAATGTCTCAGGGAACAATCCGAGAATATGTCTGATACAACAATGCAAATAGACAGGAATAAAGGAACTGGAAATAGAAACATGAATAACTGACTATATATAACCAATACTCAGGAGAAGTCCTCTGGCAGGATCTCGTTCTCAGGTTCTGGTACAGCTCCTGGAAGTGCTCATGTACGGTATATCTCTGGATGGATCTCTTCGGCTATACCTGGGGACATAATCTGGATCCAGGTCCTCAGGGGACAGCAAGGTACAGAAAATACAAGCCATAATAATGCAGTGAAATAGTCAATGAATAAACAGGGTAATTATGTAACCATCTACGTGAAATGCAGGTGAGAACATCATCAGTACTCAGGCTGAGACTTCTACAAGCTCTATGTAGGGGAGCCGGTAGCAGTGATATCATGTAGTTGTCTAGCTCGGAGAGAGACTGAGACGCCAGCATAATATAGTCAACCTGTAGCATGTGTGTCTCTCCAGCAATAAATGAAACAATAGGGATATCCTAAGTAACCAGCTAAGTGATATGCAAGATGAGAGCAGCACTAGAACTCAGGCTGAAACCACTACAAGCTCTGTGTCAGGGAGCCGGTAGCAGTGATATCATGTGGTTGTCTAGCTCGACGAGAGACTGAGTCACCGGCAGCTGTCTAGCTCAGAGTGAGACTGAGACGCCGTCATAATATATATAATCAACCTGTAGCCTGTGTGTCTCTCCCCACCCAATGTAATCATACGTCTCATGTCCATGTGGCCCCATGTCCATGTCACGCACAATCATATCTAATGCAACAAGTCATATAGTATTTAGGAACATAATGCCAATGTCAAGTCCAGTATCCTATACAGAATCACCACGAATATCTCAGGAAGATCCTGTCCATGAATAGTGTCAAGTGTCCTGGGTTGTAATGTACTTGATAGGACAAGTACGAGAAAGATGGGGTCTCGATATCCATGTCTAGATGACAATACACAACGTCGCGTACGGTGTTGGCACCCGACTATGAATCGGACGCTAAGTAAAGTCGCACGGTCCTAGGTCAAGCATGAACCACAATATATATATCTATATAAGCCAAGGAAATAAGTAACAAAGACTGCAAGTTTTGGCGAGGTACACTTGCCTGATGTTTGATTTTCAACTACTGTTCTGTTACTAGGGAAATTTCCAGAAATGTCTCTGGATGCTGAAATAAACATTACCATCATGCTCAGAAGATATCAAATAGCTAGAAACGTCTGTCCTTGAGTCCAATTTGGAGACAAGGACAAAAATGACAATTTCGGGTCAAAGCGAGGCCCACATGTGGCCCGCTTCGCACCGAAAAATGTGTCAGGGTCAAAGGTCTCCAAATTCGCCAAACTTAGTGTCAACAGGTCAGGAACGATGATACGAACCCAACGGAACTTTCAGAATTGGATTCCGATGAGCCGGTCACAAAATCGCCCGTCAAGTGGAGCTTGTGGGGCCCACGACACGTGATTTTGTCAACGTTCTCAGAATCGAACCAAACTTGGGTCACAGGACCAGCGTATCGCTACGAGTCCGATGGCGTAAGTTTCGTTTAGATCCGACGTGTGTACACAAAGTTAGGACGCATTCCAGAACTGACGGATACGGGACGGTGTCCGCGGATACGCGTTGATTCCGGTGTGCACGCACATCCGAATCGACTTCTGCAAATCCCACACATCCGTATCAACAGCGCGCACGTATCGGTGAAGACCGCGCGCGACCAAGTCGTCCCGTTTGGCGGGGCGTACTCAGTTTCGGGGTGAAACAGGGCGTTGTTTTTCCTTTTTTGGATCGCGGTTCACGATCACCACAGGACGCGATGCACCGAGCGGGTTGCACGGGCACCGAGGGGGTCATGCAGGCTACGCGTTGCAACTGACGGAATCGAAAGCGGAGTTACGAGGTGAGAGAAAACGGTACCTGAACATGGCTCCGTGAACGATGGTTTCTCGTGTCCGACACGTGTCCGACACGTGTCTCTGTGTCCTGGTCGTGTCCGCGTGTCCGGAGACAGGGGGAAGACTCGTCGGGCTGCTGTAGGAGGGGGTTGCACGCTGCCGGAGTTGGGGCTCGGTCCGCCGCCGGAGTCGCACAACGGGGCGGGCTGGACCGGAGGCTGCTGCTGAAGCGGCGTGTACTGCGGCAGGCCGGAGACTCACGCGGGCCGGAGCGGGGGTGCGGGGGTTCTAGGGGCGGAGGAGCTAGGGGAGGCCGGCGGAGTGCTGGGAGGAAGGAGGGGAGATGGCGGAGGTGCGGCACCGGAGCTAGGGGAAAGAGGTGGCCGGAGTAGGGTTCCGACGGGGGCTAGGGTTTTGGTTTGGGGGGAAAGAGGGAGGAGATGGAGGGATTTATAGGGGGAGGGCTGCGGGGAGGAGGCGGAGGGTGATCCGGGGTCGTGGAGCGAGGGGCCCGGGGGTCGCCGGCGACGTGGCCGTGGGACGCGGGGGAGAGGAGCGGGTTCTGAGGGGAACTCGGAACGGGTCGGATCTGCGGGTTCGGGTCTGGCCGACCCGACCCGACCCGATAGCCAACCGGGCTGGGCTCGGTTGGGCTGGGCTCGGTTGGGCTTGGGGTTGATTTTATTAAATAATAAAATAAATAAATAAATAAATAAATAATAGTTTTTAGGTGATATAAAATAGGTCCGGGGTCTAATAAATTCCCAGAAAATTATCCTAAGTCCAGTATTTCATTTTACACCCAAAAATATTATTTTTATAATATTTTAATAGTAATTAACAGCAAATAAAAATTATTTAATTACCAAGAGCCTAGGTTTTAATTACAGAAAAATTCCGAAAAATTTCAGAAAATTGTGAAAAGTCCAAATTAATAATTCCTGAAAATCAGGGGGCTTACAACTTTAAAGTTTTAAATTTTAAATTTTTGTCTGTAACATGTGCGTCTTGCTTTGGATAAAAAAAAAATCTATACGAATTGTGTTACACTCTTCGAAAATATACAAATCGAGCTATTGTTTGACGAAAAACGATTTCAAAACAAATAGTTATGGCCGCTCGAAGTATGCTCGACGACAGACGTAATATTCTTACGGCATATTTTTTTATTATTTTTGGTTGTTCAATGATAGCATTTTTTTTTTGGATGTTAAATATTATTTTTTTCTAATTTATTTAAAAAATTAATACTACAACAACTTTTTTAAAAAAGAACTAAATCTAAATAAAAGTAAACAAAAGTAAAGTTTAAAAAAAGAAAAACAAACAAACAAACCAGAAAAAAAAAACCGAGTTGGCTCTCCCGCTTGTTTGTTTTAAAAATCCCAACACAAAAAAACATAAAAAAACAAACCAAAACAAACAAACAAAAAAACCAAAAATAAAATAAAAATAGTCAGATTTTTGCCAACTCGATTGGCGAAAATTTGGCAAACCAGTTGGCAAAAATTTGACAAAAATGAAAAAAAAATTATTTTATATTTTCACCATCAGAGATGGCGAAAGCTTTCGTGATTTCAATTTTTTGACAGATTATTTTATTTTAGTTAATTTGTTTAAAAATATTTTATGTGCAGTAAATTTTTTGTTAATATTATTAGAAAATTATTCTCTTGATAAATAGGATCGTCATCCCATCATCCAGATAATTAGACCTTCAATATAAGTAGATGCGAGATCCCACATAATATTTAATTTTGTAATAAAGTGTATGCATGATACGTCTCTAGAAATTGTTTTCAGAAAATAATTATTTAAGTTGATATTTAGTGTGAAGACAGTCTTATGTTAGAAACAATTTTCAGAATGTCTAAAACAATGCGTAATGCAACTAGGCCGAACTAGAGTAACCCTTGTTGTTATCGGAGAGAGGCATAAGATCATGGATGGATGACTGAATATCAGTGAATCGAGCCACGACGATGTATTATTTTTTTCCATTTCTAGACTAACGATTGACTATTAAAACCCAACTAAAAAAATAAAATAAAGAAGAAAAAAATGAAAAACCAAAATGAAAAATGAAAAAAAAAAGAAGAAAAAGAAAAACGAATAAAAAATTGAAAAAACGAAAATGGGAAAAACAAGGAAAAAATGACGAAATAAAAAACAAAAAAAAGATAAAAACACAAAAATACTGAAAAAAGAAAAAGAAAAGTATTCCTTTTTATTTAATTTTTCATTTTTTTCATTTTTTTGTCCCTTTTTTTTCATTTTTTTAGTTGGATTTTGACAGTCAATCGTTAGCCCAAAATTCAAACACTAAATATGTCTATTCTGGAGACCCAAACACAATATTCTAACTTATTGAAAATCCAAACACTAATTGTATCACATAACAAAATTATAATTTTTTCATCGAAAAGGTAGCTAATGTTATAGGCTAGGTTGCATAGACATGGATTCAGGAATAGACACGATACAAATTCAAAACATGACGTTCATTTTAAGAAACAATTAGGATATGGGTATGAGTTCCCTATACTAAGAGGCCCTTACAATATACATACGATTATATATACACAGGAAAACATATTTATATACATATTCTACAAGTAAGAATAACATATATATCACTCATTCATGAGTTAAGATTAGAAACCCAAATATAGAAAAGAAATGCATTAGAAACAGATACGAGCTCACAAAAAAACTGCCATAAAGGCATGAACCACGTCGGAGAGCACGAGTCGGAGAGTATTGCCTTAGGGCACGACAACGATTCCAACCTGCCCTCGTCTATTTTGTAGACAGAAATGTGATGGAGGTCCATCCTCGGAGTCGTCGGATACAATCCGCGATACTCGCTGAAATATATGCTGTTGCTTCTGACTCTATCAGTAGCAGAAAGCAGTGCCCAGATCGAGGTCCGGACGACTGAAAAGTGGTTCGCTGACAAGAAAAGGGAATGATATGCTAGGCTTTGGAGGGGCTCCTACTGATACCCTTCGTTCACTATCAACTTGAACAACTTAATGCTCACCCTCTCCTCGTCTCCCTGAGATTCTGACCAATGCATCAGGTACAGATCGTCGTCCTCCATCTTTGCGAGGAAAGCCCCAATTTCATGACAAAAAACGTTAATATAGGGAGGAAAGGGAATTTCGCTGCGTGTCGACGGATCGTCGACATCTATAACGACACCAGAGCCCATGAGGTTGAGAACATAAAACTTGCCATGACGGAGCACGACAGATTTGATTGTGTGTCCATGCTCCATATTGTTGTCCCTAATGGTCCAAGCTTCGTCACCTATCTTGCAGTATGCAAAGGCCTTTGACATAGATAGGACGACACTTACGAAGCAGTCCGAAGAAGTCGGAC
Organism: Iris macrosiphon; assembly: GCA_036927795.1. NCBI lineage: Eukaryota > Viridiplantae > Streptophyta > Magnoliopsida > Asparagales > Iridaceae > Iris > Iris macrosiphon. The sequence continues at coordinate 150,922 of JAYESA010000449.1, forward strand.
CAGTGGGGTCCGATGATAACGATACCTTGAGCGGGCCACCGGGACGTATGTAGCCAGGATATATTAAATTGCCATGCTCGTCGAGCTGGTCCTCCCTCCTGATGATGGAAGGGAAGCCGGTAGCTGGGGTTGGGGGGAGGGCGATAATCGCTTTGGTGACGGAATTCCAGAGGGAGAGTGTGGAGTCGGTAGCTATCAGCACGAGCCAGCCGAAGGAGGAGCCGCAGACGACTCTGTTGACCAAGGCGGCGTCGCAGTCATAGCTGTGGGTGGTGTTGGTGGAGAGGTTGTAGAAGGAGCGGGTGGTGGCGGCGGGGTTGTAAGGAAGTAGGAGCCACGGGATCCCCTTCCCTGCAATCTCTTGTGGTTCAAAAAGGAAGTCATGTCTCGCTCCAGATATCTCGCTAGTTGGTTCAAAAAGGATAGACCTAATTCAATTCTATTTGAAAAAGTGGGTCCGGACCACACTCGGGTCTGGGAACTAAACGCGCCCATCTCGATCCGGAGAAAAAGTGGATTGGATCAGTCTTGAGCCTGTTCCAATCCAGTCTGAGCCCGATCTGATTTGGGCCACATTGGGCCTTGATATGTTTGTTACCATTATATATATATATACATATATATATATATACACACACGCACATTTGCAAGACTAATGTTCAACATGCTATAGTATAGATACTCTCAAAAGTTCAACATGCAGTTTATTTTAAATACTTAAATGTATTATTGAAATACAATCTACTGACCAGCATTTTTGACCTATTTTGCCTCCTTATTGACGAGAAATTACTTTTTTAGAGTTTTCTAGGATATGGTCAGTCATTGACTCTTACGCTGGGGTTTGATCATATGACCTTCCCTTCCTTCCCTCCCTATATTAAAGGCCTCAACCATTTGGTTGTGCAACAATTGGTACTTTTTAGAGGGTATGAATACTTAAAATTTCCATTTTCAAGTATTTGCTGGTTCTCCAAGTTAACTCACAGTTTAGAGGGTGCAAAGTAAAATAAGAAAAGATTCCTAATTCATAGATCATAGTTATGAGATGGAAGAATAATCAATCTCAGTAATATGTTAATATCGCCATTGTCAACAGAGAAAGGACAAAATATGCTTTTATCATCCAATCATGATTCAATATGAAATGTTAGCAATAAAACAATATAATGTATGTCAATAACTTACATCAGTTTAAACTTGGTAAAGTAGAACTTTGACCTCCTTCCTTCTTGTTCTCCTCTTGAATCTTGGTGGTTGGACTTTCAAATATTGGGTAGGATTTTTTGTGGGCAAGTGAGAAAGGGTTTCAGCCATTTTGAGGGATTTATGTTTATAGCATTTCTTTCTTCCATATATATATATATATATATATATATATATATATATATATATATATATATATATATATTCCTTCCATATATGTCCCTCAAAACTTTCATATATAAAGTTTGGTACCCCAAATTATAATAATGGTGGAAAGTCCCCCAAATTACAAACAATATGAGTTAAGAATTCCCGAAGTTAAGTTTAACTCATATTGGATATCGGTCGATATCGATTCGGGACATGCCAAATCATGTCGGTATCGGCCGTATCAGATCGGTGTCGAACGATACTACAAAATATGGTTCAAACCACCATTATGGAGGATACGAAACTATTAAAGTTTATCCGTTGAAGTGTAAATCATTATAACCCCCTTCAACTACTGGATAAAAGTGATAGGTAGCACAAATAGGAAACCCACTAGTAATTAGATTTAACTTTTTAATGGTTGTATTAGGTTCTAGTGGATCAACCTCCATTAGAACTAGATGTTTAAATTGATACTCGTAATGTGCACGTGCGTTGCACGTATTTAATTCTAAGTATTGTTTGTAAAAAAATAATTTATCTTGGTTTTTTTTTCCGTAATTATGTTTTTTTTAAATTTTTTTGAGTATTTACTTGTGGCTTGGACGAATAAGAGGGAAGTTGGTTTCGGTTTTTATTTATCTCCCGTAAGTTTTTTAAAATTTTTTTTTAATTGGTTGAGTATTTACTTACGGTTCTAGATTTTTAATCTCCTGTAAGTTTAAAAAAAAAATTTTAATTGGTTGAGTATTAACTTACAGTTCTAGATTTTTAATCTCCCGTAAGTAATTTTAAAAAAAAATTGTTTAAAGTTTTATTTATCTCTCCGTTAGTTTTTTTTTGTTAAGTAAATTGTTTTAGTATTTATTTACGGTTGGATGGATAAGAAACAAGTTAGTTTAAGATTTTATTTTTCTCTCCCGTTACTTTTTTTTGTTAAGTAAATTGGCTTAGTATTTATTTACTGTTTGGATGGATAAGAAAGAAGTTGGTTTAAAGTTTTATTAATATCCCATAAGTTATTTTTAAAAAGTTTAATTGCTTGAGTATTTATTGACGGCTTAGATGGCTCACTTTTGAGCCGTTTTGAAGCCGCATTATAATAGTAGAGATTTTTGACACTAACATATTGGTATCCACCAAGTGCTTGTGTTGTGTCCCCAAAGGGACTTTTGTGTCGAAATTAGTGTGTAATGATGTCCTTGTGTCCTAAATAGGATACCTAGTATTGTGTCATGATACATCGTGATGCGCATGGTTAGATCTTGTTATTCATATGTAATTGCTATTTATAAGTGTCAAATTAGGTGTTTATGAGTCTAATTAGATATACTACAATATGCTATATAAATAGTATTACTATATATTCAAATGTATTAGGTATCTAATTAAGTTATTGTTCATATTAGATGCATATATATTCATAGTTTGGTCGGGGGTATTTTGGTAAGTATCATATATGTGTTTGGTATCAAGGATACCAATTGGTATTGGTTTTGATATGCATATATGCATGTCTGTGTGTGTAACAATTAGTGCTTGAGTGGCATGTGAGTATTAGAGGATTGAGTGTATTCAATTGGTATTGTGCATAGGTGTGTGCATGATACATAAGGGTATCATGAGGGATATGTGTGTATCATGAGTTGGTGTGATACATCAAGTGTATCCTAGAAATACTTGTGCATGTGTTGTAGAATATAAGTTTTAGAACATGTGCACTTGTGTTAGATGTAGGTATCTATGTTAGAGTTGTATGTGCAGAGTTGTTAGATGTTAAGTGTTAGTGAGTATTAGAGCTATGAGTAGGAATGTTAAAGTGTTAAATAGATGTGTGTGTGTGTTCTGGCACCTGCAGGAAGTAGCAAACCTGGAACCAGAACCAGGAACCCAATAGCAGCAGCAAGCAGTCGCACCTGCAGCAGGCAGGCAGGCAGGCAGGCAGCTAGATGCTGCAACCAAGTGCAGCAGCAGCAGCAAATGCTGCAGGCAGCAAGCACAGCAATTGCAGCATGTAGCAGCTTGCAAGCAGCAGCAAATGCTGCAGCTCCTGCAGTCGAGTAGCAGCAGCAGTAGGTAGGTGGTATCAAGATGTGTATATGTGTGAGGTAGTGTATCAGTGGTATTATGAACTGCAAGAGATCAAGTATATGAGTGGGTAGTGTGCACCATGTACCAAAGTTATCTTCTTTCCATGCAGTTAGGAGAGTGTCAGGTTTGTGTAGGTGTTCAAGTGTGTGTATTAGAGTGGTGAATCAATGTAGTGTGTAGAAGGGATTGCATTTGTGTCAAGATGCATCAGTAATCAGTGTACTGCAGGATTGGTGTCAAGTATCCCGTGTCATAGTGTGTGTGAAGGACTGATTGGTGAAGCAACCTTTAATTGTGATATATACTGTGTAAGAGGGGAGGAGGAGGAGGAGGAGGGGGGGGGGGGGGGGGGGGGGGGGGGTTGTTCTGGGGCATTGCATATGCAGATAGCAACTGCACAGCAGTGTGGTTCCTGCTGTCTTGATGACAGCAAGTTGCTGCAGTTTTGAGACTGCAAGCAGCAGTACTAGTGTGGAGATGTTAGTAGTAGGAATTAAGAAATTGATGCAGCAGCTGTGCCATGACAGGGGGTGTGTGTATCTTGTAAACCGTGTGCAGGATTTGGATAGATTGGGGTCGGGTAGAAGTGTGTGCAGGGCTGCATTACTGTGCATTGTTGTGTATCAGACAAGGGAGTGAACATAGTTTCTAATGACTGAATTTGTGTGTGGGTCCGCCATGGATTTTGAGAGTGAGCAGTGGGAGCACTGCACACAGTTCCAGTTTACAGTCTGGTTGCATTTGGTTTGAGTGGTACAGAGTGTAGTTTTATATCAGAAATTAAGTGTGATCCAATCCAGTGTAGTGAGAGTGTGTTCAGTTAGTAGTGTCTTAGTGTGTCTAGTGGATATGAGTATCTTAGTGTCATGAGTGTAAGTGTCAATTAGGAATACTTGGGTATATATATTGATGGGTATATAGTATCATGTGATACATAGATACTTGGTATGTATCAAGTGTCAATATTGAGTATGAGTATCAAGGATTGGTGACCTAAGATACATATCCATGTGTATAAATATATATGAAAATATAAGTATAGGGTTTTTCTTGTTTTGTTTTAAGCTTTTTTGAAAAAATTTCTTGAGAAATCGAAAGAAATGTATTTTTTGAGTTTTTTTTAGGATTTTGCACATGTCTGTGTTCATGGCCGGACTTTTTTTTTTTTTTAAGGATTTGGTACATGTCTGTGCTCATGGCCGGACTTTGATTTTTTGTTTTTATTTTAAGGATTTGAATAAACCCCTAAACATGGCCAGACTTTGAAGAGATTAGAAATTTCAGTTGAAAAGATAAATGGGTTGAGGTATAAGTAAACAAATGATTTGTTCAGCTGCAAGAAAACAAATGATTTGTTTTCAATAAATTAGTTTGTTTGCATAGGGGGGTTCGAACCGTGCCCATGGAGCCCCCCATCATAACTAACAGGCCACGACCCTTCGGACCTTTCATGATTTTCTTAATTAATTGCTAGACATAATAGTTGTGGTGTCGCGTCCTTTTATTAAGATTGTGGTTCAGTATGAAAAAACAAGTTTAGCCAGTTCATTTGTATAAATTTCTGCTTTATCTGTATATTCCAATATTATTTAGTCAGTTTATTTGTATATTCGAATAACAAGTTTTCTTTCTTAACCAATTCTTCTTTACCTTTCTGATATAGAATGTCATTCAATATTTCTAATACAAATTATTCAGTTATTCTTGAAGTTCATTGATGCTTAAGTTTGAACATGAGCAATTTTCTCTACATTTTTCATTTACAATGCTTTGCTTATTTACGTCAAACATTATACTTAATTATTTGGTTTCCATAATTTTTTCAGTGGAAGAAGAAGTGTATGAGGAGGCTCAAGAGGAAGCACTGAAAGATGAGGCAAGATCGAAGTAGTTTGATCTTGAGCACTTCTTCTACCTCTTGTCATCAAAGTTCAGATGGATTTGGAACCTCTTGTTCTTGTTTTGATGGGAGGGTGGGTGATGGAAGAAGGCAAGGGTCACTTTTAATACATCTTTCGGCTTAGAATTAAAAACTAGAAATGATCTGGTTGTTGTTGTTGTTCTGACTTTCTAGACTTTCTAGACTTTGTGAAGTTTAAATTTGTAAACGACATTATTAAATGTTTGTTTTGGAAAGATCTGATTCTGCATTGTGCTGTTATCAGTTATATGCACTTTCAATCTTGTGCAAGGACTAATGATCTTATTGGCTATTTTCACACATTATCAAATCCCTTTCTTCAAAGTTTGGTTGTGCAACTTGCAGGTGACTCGCTTGTTCTTTATGGTTTGGTAACAAGTTTTTATATTTTAGGAACTTTTGCTATGTTATTGTTTTTCAGAAGAGCATGTTGGTAGCAGCATGTGGCCTTCTATAGCAATGGTTAATAGTCAAAATGATCTACAAGATTAATTAGGTCTGAATGATCTAATTGGTGCTATTATGTAATGGTTTGTATGACTTGTTTTCTCAGACATTCTCCATTGAGCAGCAGCATTGCTTACAAGCATACTATTTTCATGTTCTTTGGTTTCCTACCCTTCATATCTGAGCATCATAACCCAATTAGCATTATATTCCTGCATTTTTATAAAAAATAAATGGGTCTGAATTTTCGGCAAGCAAATACCGAATTGTCAGCTGCAGCTATCATTTGAATTTTTTTACTCCTTTGAACGTGTATATTGAAAGCACAACATTCTTTGCACCATAAAATTAAACGACAGTCTTAAACTTTTCTTTTTTGTACTCGAGTTTGCAGCTCTCTATATAACAAACAACAACATCTATTATGGAACATATAGGAAAACTCTTGAACCATAATTTATCACATCTTGTTACAACATTTGCAACATATCACACTTGGATAAAATAAAATTATGAAACATATATCACAGCTCCTGTTACTCAACCACGCCAACTCGAGTACATTTGCAAGATATCACTACTACTGTTACGTAACCACGCCAACTGCAGAAATATTATTCAAGGCCTAAAGAGTTATTTTTGACATAAACATAAAAAAAAAAAATCTGCTGCAAAACTTAAAAAGCAAGAAATCACATTGCTATTGACTCCAAACAATACCAAAATAACCAAATATCATCCATTATTATTTTGAGAACAAATCATAAAAATACATGTGCAAACTTCGGCAAACTAATTTATTAAGTTAAAACTCATTTGTTTTCTTGCGGCATAACAAATCATTTGTTTACTTATACCTCAACTCATTTATCTTTTCAACTTGAAGTTTCTAATCTCTTCAAAGTCCGGCCATGTTTATGGGTTTATTCAAATTCTAAATAAAAAAAAAAAAAAAATCAAAGTCCTGCCAAGAATACAGACATGTGCCAAATCCTCAAAAAAAAAAAAAAAAAATACAATCTTTTTTTCTTCGATTTCACAAAAAAACTCAAAATTACAATATTTTCTTCTTTGATTTCTCAAAAATACAATATATATATGAGGGATCCACATCCCCAATTTTTTGCATCTCCAAACATCCCCATGTTATCAACCGTTGGATCTTGTTTAAGTCGTCCAATCTTAACCATTGATTTGAATGGCTCTAATCAACGGTTAACATTAGATGACTTAAACAAGATCCAACAGTTGCAAACATGAGGATACTTGAGGATGCATAATGGGGGGGGGGGATGCGGATCCCCCCCCCCCCCCCCCCCCTCTCTCTCTCTCTCTCTATATATATATATATATATATATAGGGGATGCGGATCCCCCTCTATAAAATGGGGGGGGGGGGATGCGGATCCCTCCCCCTCTCCCTCTCTCTCTCTCTCTCTCTCTCTCTCTCTCTCTCTATATATATATATATATATATATATATATATATATATATATGTGTGTGTGTGTGTGATCCCCTCCTATTATGCATCCCCGATCATCCCCATGTTAGCATCGGTTGGATCTTGTTTAAGTCATCTAATCTTAACCGTTGATTATATATATATATATATATATATATATATATATATATATATATATATATATATATATATATATATATATATATATTACACATAGTAAAGTTTCTTTAACTAATAATTATTTGGTGAGAAAATGTAATTACTTAAAAAGGAGGGGAGATATTTTTAATTATAACTACTCAAATATAAAGAAAACTGAGAGAAAAACAGAGAAAGATTGTATTATAATGAGTAATGCTATTTTTACCTTCGAACTGTCACGCCCCCGGCTCTGCAGAACCGAACGTCTTCACTGGACGTGATACCGCGCAAGTCTAAGTTGCGCTCGTGTAAGACAAGCACCAAACGACTGATCAAACAACTAAGTTACAGAGTCGCATAGAAGTTTTCAAGCAAAAAAGTTTTCAAGCAGGACGAGTTTTCGTTCCCTGGATTGGTCAAAAAATCGACCGAAAGTTGGCCCAAAAACTGACAAAAAACAGTCCAAAATTTTGAAGCAAACCCCCATGTTCACGCCCAATTTGTCACAAACCTGTTTAATATTTTCAAAATCTATCCGGTCCTTCACTAATCGGAGCTAAAACTCCGGTTGAAGAATTTTCTTCTCAATATAACCGAGAATTTTTCTGTTCTTTTAGTTTTTATTAATTCGTTTTATGTGTTAAATTATTCGGCCTCCAAAACGACCAAAAATTTAATTTTTTTAAAACTAAAATTTTGTGATACGGAGTGTGCCCCACCAAACGGGACCGTCTCATCGTGTACCAATTGCACCAAAATGCGCATAGGGTATATCCTGTCGTGTGGGCTTTCGCGGAAGTTGATTCGGACGTGTGTGCACGCCGGAATCAACCCGTATCCGTAAAAAGGTCCCGTATCGTAACTTTTGCAAAATACTACCCCATTTTGTGTACACACATTGGAATGTGACAAAACTTGTGCCATTGGATTCGTGGTATCATGATGGTCCTGTGACCCAAGTTTCACGCGATTCTGAGACACTTGACCAAGCCGCCTATTTGCGGGCCCCACGGTTTAACTTTAAGGGCGAATTTGTGATCGGCTTACCGGAATCCAAAATTGGACATACCTTGAGTTCGTATCATCGTTTAAAATTTGTTTGACCTATAATTTATCCCATTTAGAGACCTTTACCTCTGGCACGTATTTCGGTGCAAGGTGGCCCACACATGGACACGCTTTGACCCAAAATTACCATTTTGCCCATGTGTCCAAATTGGACGAAAGGGTAGTATTTTCTAGCTATCTCGCTTATTCTGGGAACGTTGATGATATTTATTTCAGCATCCGGAGATGTTCATTCGGAGGCCATTGTTTCTGATCCTTTGTACTTGTCACCTGGACGTTACACTATGCAGCTTTCTTGCCAGGCAAGTATACCTTACCATTGTACTGTGATTTACATTCTATATGGTGCATGTATTTTATTTTTATTATTTAGTTCATATATTTTAACTGCTATATAAACTCTGCGTCCAAGAATAACTTGGGTGCAACGACGGTGACGTCATATTTTATCTTTATTATATATTATGCATGTCGACCTAGTTTTACGAGACCACCACATGATCATGAGGTATTCATATGTTTCATTGTCCATGACACAGTTGTTACACGAGTATGAGTCTCATGTAGGCAAGAACTTGCGTATTCGACTGATCACTGGTACATATGGGACGTACGACGGATAGGGATAACTGCTGATAGAATTTGCATAATTAGAAGCCTTGGCAGTTATTAGAGGTCTCATCGTGTCATGGATATGACATGCATAGAGCATGGGATGGGAAGGACAACAAGTAAGGCGTTTGGGCTCCTTTGCACTTTTTTTGTGTAACCCGCACGCTCCGCCAAAGATGCGTGGTCAAATGACCCCTATATATTATCTACAGGCGGCCTCTGACGTTCAAAAGACGTCATGCTTTTTAGGCCCATGATTCTCCGAGAGAATCATGCCAATCACATTTTAGTCAGATAACCCACGTGTTGGAAAGTTGTTCTCAAAGTGCATTCACATATGTGGTTAGACGACCCTTTGGATGTTTATCATCAGTATTTTATTGGCATGCTTCTATGTATATTGTTATGTCCCTCTGAGGACCTGGTCCCTTTTCAGGTGTAGACGATCATGACTATTCGCAGGAGCACGGATCAGGACTTGCTACTTCTCTCTCTCTCTCTCTTTCGAGGAGGTCTTCTCTTCGAACCTCTCTGATCATTAGTTGATGTACTTATTTTGTTTCTCTTATATTCTAGTTTGGTAGTGGATTTGTCTCCACCCAACTACTTGTTCTTATCAAGAATTTTATACTTGATTCAGTTATATAGTTGATTTGTTATTCATTTCTTTATGATTATTTTTGTGGATGAGATTTAGTTATGCCCTGTGACTTGTGACAAATATATACCACTTGTGAATTATTGTTCATAATAAAGCGTGCGTATGTGTTATGGTTTCCATATATTGGAGTCTCCATATACATACAGCTGACATGCTTACGTATTCTTAGTCCTACGTATTTTGGGACTGGGGCGTGACAGAAGTCGGTCCATTTTGAAGGCGTTTTGTTTTCAAGCTATACGAGGGCGTAATGTATGGGATAGCAAGTATATTAATGACAGTTTGTTTGTCTTTTTGTTATTTCAAAGAAATATAGCCGACTCTGCATATCAATGTATTCAAAGATGTAAATTACCTTTCGATTATGAATGCAAAGTCATTTTCTTCCTATACAATATGTTCAACTCTGTTGCGAATGTGATTTTAACTCTGTGTTCCAAAGAAAATTTTAAATACATGATCTTGCCTTGTGCATTCGCAAACTAGGCACGCACGACATCACGTCCGTGGGACGATTATCGATTCTATGGAGTCGGAACATGACATGCGACACCTCCATGCTCTCCGGTACTGATGATCCGGGCTTTCCGTACCGGCGACACCTCTATGTTTTCCTACACCCATGGCCGACTCCAAGATCTCTCTACTCAAGGCAGATTTGAGTATCTCGAACTCGATGTCGAGTACTAGATAAAAATTACATATAGTGCCTCTCTCACCAAAGCCACAATTGCCTTCCCCTACCCCACCTATTGGCTTCCCTTCCTATCTCGGCCCGACGGTCGAGTACTACGCACATAAAGCGCGCGCAAAACAACTTTTTTGTTCCTGATAAGAGAAGGGGTTCTATCAGTAATTAGCACAATTGCCATCACTTCCTCCTGAACTCCTCTAACTGATTGCAGAGAGGCTGACGGACGTCGTCGACTACGTCTCCTTTTGCGGCGTCTACAAGTCCTTGAGGTCGGCGGTATAGCCCGGGAACACTCCGAAGCAGCTCACATGGCTCCTTCTTCCCTATAACCCTGCCACCACCACCCACTCCTTCTACAGTCTCTCCACCACCATGATCCATAGCTTTGACTGCGACATCGTCGTCGTCGGCAGAGTCGTCTGTGGCTCCTCCTTCAGCTGGCTCCTGTTGATCGAGTTCGAGATCCAAATGGTGCTACCCTTTTAATAACTAGTATTTTATCTGTGGTATATAATTTTAAGAGAAATTTTGAGTTGTACCCCATTTGTTTTATCATAATTCAAGGTGTATCCCACCGAATTATCATAATGCATAAAATCTTTCACTCTTAATATAAACCGTCAATGACTAATAGTCAACTCCTTTGACGCCCCCCTCCACGTGGACACTTTTGAGACCAAAATACTCTCACATGGCTTTTTAACAGCTGATTTGTGTAGGGATTTAGAGAAGGGAGGGATAGTTTAGAAATTAGAAAAAGAGTTTTTATTTATTACAAATCAGTTGTTAAAAAGTCACGTGAGGGTATTTTTGTCTCAAAAGTGTCCATGTGGAGGGGTCAAAGGAGTTGACTGTTAGTCATTTACGGTTTTCGTTAAAAGTGGAAGATTTTATGTATTATGGTAATTCGGTAGGATATACATTAAATTATATGATAAAATAAGTATGGTACAACTCAAATTTTTTATAATTTTAAATAATTGTTAAAATAAATTGTATTGAGCTAATATAAATAATTGACCAATATCATTTTAGTACAGAGTGCAATTCTCGACTACCATGACGAATTTTAAGTATTCCGGATCGAGATGGACGCGTTTTTATGTTCCCAGACCCGAGTGTGGTCCGGACCCACTTTTTCAAATAGAATTGAATTAGGTCTCTTTTTTTTTTTTTTTTTTTTTTTTTTTTTTTTTTTTTTTTTTTTACCCTTCCCACGCCCACCCCTTAACACTACCTAGGCGCTGCTGCCAGGGCTCGAGCCCCGTCTGCCGCGCTAATGTCCCTAGGTCTTAACTAGACTATGCCACCGGGCCTAGGTCAAGTTATACGTCTCCTCTTTCTTCTTCTTCTTGCTGTTCTTCAATCTCTCCAATGGCGGCGGCTGGTGGTTCTCATATCTCGCTGCGCGGCTAGTGGTTCAACCAAGGGAAGGGGATCGCGTGGCTCCTACTTACTTACAACCCTGCCACCACCACCCGCTCCTTCTACAACCTCTCCACCAACACCACCCACACCTATGACTGCGACGTCGCCTTGGTCAACAGAGTCGTCTGCGGCTCCTCCTTCGGCTGGCTCGCGCTGATAGGTACCGACTCCACCCTCTCCCTCTGGAATCCCGTCACCAAAGCGATTATCGCCCTCCCCCAACCCCAGCTACCGGCTTCCCTTCCATCATGAGTAGGGAGGACCAGCTCAACCAGCATGGCAATTTAATATATCCTGGCTACATACGTCCCGGTGGCCCGCTCAAGGTATCGTTATCATCGGACCCCACTGGTCCGACTTCTTCGAACTGCTTCGTAAGTGTCGTCCTATCTATGTCAAGGGCCTTTGCATACTACAAGATAGGCGACCAAGCTTGGACCATTAGGGACAGCAATATGGAGCATGGGCATACAGTCAAATCTGTCGTGCTCCGTCATGGCAAGTTTTATGTTCTCAACCTCATGGGCTCTGGTGTCGTTATAGATGTCGACGATCCGTCGACAAGCAGCGAAATTCCCTTTCCTCCCTATATTAACGTTTTTGGTCATGAAATTGGGGCTTTCCTCGCAAAGACGGAGGACGACGATCTTACCTGATGCATTGGTCAGAATCTCAGGGAGACGAGGAGAGGGTGAGCATTAAGTAGTTCAAGTTGATAGTGAACGAAGGGTATCAGTGGGAGCCCCTCCAAAGCCTAGCAGATCATTCCCTTTTCTTGTCAGCGAACCACTTTTCAGTCGTCCGGCCCTCGATCTGGGCACTGCTTTCTGCTACTGATAGAGTCAGGAGCAACATCATATATTTCAGCGAGTATCGCGGATTGTATCCGACGACTCCGAGGATGGACCTCCATCACATTTCTGTCTACAAAATAGACGAGGGCAGGTTGGAATTGTTGTTGTGCCCTAAGGCAATACTCTCCGACTCGTGCTCTCCGACGTGGTTCATGCCTTCTTGGCAGTTTTTTGGTGAGCTCGTATCTGTTTCTAATGCATTTCTTTTCTATATTTGGGTTTCTAATCTTAACTCATGAGTGCATGATATATATGTTATTCTTACTTGTAGAATATGTATATAAATATGTTTTCCTGTATATATATAATCGTATGTATATTGTAAGGGCCTCTTAGTATAGGTAATGTTATAGGCTAGGTTGTATAGACATGGATTCAGGAATAGACACGATACAAATTCAAAACATGACGTTCATTTTAAGAAACAATTAGGATATGGGTATGAGTTCCCTATACTAAGAGGCCCTTACAATATACATACGATTATATATACACAGGAAAACATATTTATATACATATTCTACAAGTAAAAATAACATATATATCACTCATTCATGAGTTAAGATTAGAAACCCAAATATAGAAAAGAAATGCATTAGAAACAGATACGAGCTCACCAAAAAACTGCCAAGAAGGCATGAACCACGTCGGAGAGCACGAGTCGGAGAGTATTGCCTTAGGGCACGACAACGATTCCAACCTGCCCTCGTCTATTTTGTAGACAGAAATGTGATGGAGGTCCATCCTCGGAGTCGTCGGATACAATCCGCGATACTCGCTGAAATATATGATGTTGCTCCTGACTCTATCAGTAGCAGAAAGCAGTGCCCAGATCGAGGTCCGGACGACTGAAAAGTGGTTCGCTGACAAGAAAAGGGAATGATATGCTAGGCTTTGGAGGGGCTCCTACTGATACCCTTCGTTCACTATCAACTTGAACAACTTAATGCTCACCCTCTCCTCGTCTTCCTGAGATTCTGACCAATGCATCAGGTACAGATCGTCGTCCTCCGTCTTTGCGAGGAAAGCCCCAATTTCATGACAAAAAACGTTAATATAGGGAGGAAAGGGAATTTCGCTGCGTGTCGACGGATCGTCGACATCTATAACGACACCAGAGCCCATGAGGTTGAGAACATAAAACTTGCCATGACGGAGCACGACATATTTGATTGTGTCCATGCTCCATATTGCTGTCCCTAATGGTCCAAGCTTCGTCGCCTATCTTGTAGTATGCAAAGGCCCTTGACATAGATAGGACGACACTTACGAAGCAGTCCGAAGAAGTCGGACCAGTGGGGTCCGATGATAACGATACCTTGAGCGGGCCACCGGGACGTATGTAACCAGGATATATTAAATTGCCATGCTCATCGAGCTGGTCCTCCCTCCTGATGATGGAAGGGAAGCCGGTAGCTGGGGTTGGGGGGGGGAAGGCGATAATCGCTTTGGTGACGGGATTCCAGAGGGAGAGGGTGGAGTCGGTAGCTATCAGTACGAGCCAGCCGAAGGAGGAGCCGCAGACGACTCTGTTGACCAAGGCGGCGTCGCAGTCATTGGTGTTGGTGGAGAGGTTGTAGAAGGAGCGGGTGGTGGCGGCGGGGTTGTAAGGAAGTAGGAGCCACGGGATCCCCTTCCCTGCAATCTCTTGTGGTTCAAAAAGGAAGTCATGTCTCGCTCCAGATATCTCGCTAGTTGGTTCAAAAAGGATAGACCTAATTCAATTCTATTTGAAAAAGTGGGTCCGGACCACACTCGGGTCTGGGAACTAAACGCGCCCATCTCGATCCGGAGAAAAAGGATTGGATCAGTCTTGAGCCTGTTCCAATCCAGTCTGAGCCCGATCTAATTTGGGCCACATTGGGCCTTGATATGTTTGTTACCATTATATATATATATATATATATATATATATATACACACATTTGCAAGACTAATGTTCAACATGCTATAGTATAGATACTCTCAAAAGTTCAACATGCAGTTTATTTTAAATACTTAAATGTATTATTGAAATACAATCTACTGACCAGCATTTTTGACCTATTTTGCCTCCTTATTGACGAGAAATTACTTTTTTAGAGTTTTCTAGGATATGGTCAGTCATTGACTCTTACGCTGGGGTTTGATCATATGACCTTCCCTTCCTTCCCTCCCTATATTAAAGGCCTCAACCATTTGGTTGTGCAACAATTGGTACTTTTTAGAGGGTATGAATACTTAAAATTTCCATTTTCAAGTATTTGCTGGTTCTCCAAGTTAACTCACAGTTTAGAGGGTGCAAAGTAAAATAAGAAAAGATTCCTAATTCATAGATCATAGTTATGAGAAGGAAGAATAATCAATCTCAGTAATATGTTAATATCGCCATTGTCAACAGAGAAAGGACAAAATATGCTTTTATCATCCAATCATGATTCAATATGAAATGTTAGCAATAAAACAATATAATGTATGTCAATAACTTACATCAGTTTAAACTTGGTAAAGTAGAACTTTGACCTCCTTCCTTCTTGTTCTCCTCTTGAATCTTGGTGGTTGGACTTTCAAATATTGGGTAGGATTTTTTGTGGGCAAGTGAGAAAGGGTTTCAGCCATTTTGAGGAATTTATGTTTATAGCATTTCTTTCTTCCATATATATATATATATATATATATATATATATATATATATATATATATATATATATATTTTCCTTCCATATATGTCCCTCAAAACTTTCATATATAAAGTTAGGTACCCCAAATTATAATAATGGTGGAAAGTCCCCCAAATTACAAACAATATGAGTTAAGAATTCCCGAAGTTAAGTTTAACTCATATTGGATATCGGTCGATATCGATTCGGGACATGCCAAATCATGTCGGTATCGGCAGTATCAGATCGGTGTCGAACGATACTACAAAATATGGTTCAAACCACCATTATGGAGGATACGAAACTATTGAAGTTTATCCGTTGAAGTGTAAATCATTATAACCCCCTTCAACTACTGGATAAAAGTGATAGGTAGCACAAATAGGAAACCCACTAGTAATTAGATTTAACTTTTTAATGGTTGTATTAGGTTCTAGTGGATCAACCTCCATTAGAACTAGATGTTTAAATTGATACTAGTAACGTGCACGTGCGTTGCACGTATTTAATTCTAAGTATTGTTTGTAAAACAATAATTTATCTTGGGTTATTTTTTCGTAATTATAAGTTTTTTTTTGTTTTTTTTTTGAGTATTTACTTGTGGCTTGGACGGATAAGAGGGAAGTTGGTTTCGGTTTTAAGAGGGAAGTTGGTTTCGGTTTTTATTTATCTCCCATAAGTTTAAAAAAAAAAATTTAATTGGTTGAGTATTTATTTACGGTTCTAGATTTTTAATCTCCTGTAAGTTTAAAAAAAAAAATTTAATTGGTTGAGTATTAACTTACAGTTCTAGATTTTTAATCTCCCGTAAGTAATTTAAAAAAAAATTTAATTTGTTTAAAGTTTTATTTATCTCTTCCGTTAGTTTTTTTGTTAAGTAAATTGGTTTAGTATTTATTTACGGTTGGATGGATAAGAAATAAGTTAGTTTAAGATTTTATTTTTCTCCTGTTATTTTTTTGTTAAGTAAATTGGTTTAGTATTTATTTACTGTTTGGATGGATAAGAAAGAAGTTGGTTTAAGGTTTTATTAATCTCCCGTAAGTTATTTAAAAGAAATTAATTGCTTGAGTATTTACTGACGGATTAGATGGCTCACTTTTGAGCCGTTTTGAAGCCGCATTATAATAGTAGAGATTTGTGACACTAACATATTGGTATCCACCAAGTGCTTGTGTTGTGTCCCCAAAGGAACTTTTGTGTCCAACCAAATTAGTGTGTAATGATGTCCTTGTGTCCTAAATAGGATACCTAGTGTTGTTTCATGATACATCGTGATGCGCATGGTTAGATCTTGTTATTCATATGTACTTGCTATTTATAAGTGTCAAATTAGGTGTTTATGAGTCTAGTTAGATATACTATCTATATTTGAATGTCAATATGCTATATAAATAGTATTACTATATATTCAAATGTATTAGGTATCTAATTAAGTTATTGTTCATATTAGATGCATATATATTCATAGTTTGGTCGGGGGTATTTTGGTAAGTATCATATATGTGTTTGGTATCAAGGATACCAATTGGTATTGGTTTTGATATGCATATATGCATGTCTGTGTGTGTAACAATTAGTGCTTGAGTGGCATGTGAGTATTAGAGGATTGAGTGTATTCAATTGGTATTGTGCATAGGTGTGTGCATGATACATAAGGGTATCATGAGGGATATGTGTGTATCATGAGTTGGTGTGATACATCAAGTGTATCCTAGAAATACTTGTGCATGTGTTGTAGAATATAAGTTTTAGAACATGTGCACTTGTGTTAGATGTAGGTATCTATGTTAGAGTTGTATGTGCAGAGTTGTTAGATGTTAAGTGTTAGTGAGTATTAGAGCTATGAGTAGGAATGTTAAAGTGTTAAATAGATGTGTGTGTGTGTGTTCTGGCACCTGCAGGAAGTAGCAAACCTGGAACCAGAACCAGGAACCCAATAGCAGCAGCAAGCGGTCGCACCTGCAGCAGGCAGGCAGGCAGGCAGGCAGGCAGGCAGCCAGCTAGATGCTGCAACCAAGTGCAGCAGCAGCAGCAAATGCTGCAGGCAGCAAGCACAGCAATTGCAGCATGTAGCAGCTTGCAAGCAGCAGCAAATGCTGCAGCTCCTGCAGTCGAGTAGCAGCAGCAGTAGGTAGGTGGTATCAAGATGTGTATATGTGTGAGGTAGTGTATCAGTGGTATTATGAACTGCAAGAGATCAAGTATATGAGTGGGTAGTGTGCACATGTACCAAAGTTATCTTCTTTCCATGCAGTTAGGAGAGAGTCAGGTTTGTGTAGGTGTTCAAGTGTGTGTATTAGAGTGGTGAATCAATGTAGTGTGTAGAAGGGATTGCATTTGAGTGTCAAGATGCATCAGTAATCAGTGTACTGCAGGATTGGTGTCAAGTATCCCGTGTCATAGTGTGTGTGAAGGACTGATTGGTGAAGCAACCTTTAATTGTGATATCTACTGTGTAAGAGGGGAGGAGGAGGAGGAGGAGGGGGGTGGGGGGGGGGGGGGGGGGGGGGGGGTGGGTGTTGTCCTGGGGCATTGCATATGCAGATAGCAACTGCACAGCAGTGTGGTTCCTGCTGTCTTGATGGCAGCAAGTTGCTGCAGTTTTGAGACTGCAAGCAGCAGTACTAGTGTGGAGATGTTAGTAGTAGGAATTAAGAAATTGATGCAGCAGCTGTGCCATGACAGGGGGTGTGTGTATCTTGTAAACCGTGTGCAGGATTTGGATAGATTGGGGTCGGGTAGAAGTGTGTGCAGGGCTGCATTACTGTGCATTGTTGTGTATCAGACAAGGGAGTGAACATAGTTTCTAATGACTGAATTTGTGTGTGGGTCAGCCATGGATTTTGAGAGTGAGCAGTGGGAGCACTGCACACAGTTCCAGTGCACAGTCTGGTTGCATTTGGTTTGAGTGGTACAGAATGTAGTTTTATATCAGAAATTAAGAGTGATCCAATCCAGTGTAGTGAGAGTGTGTTCAGTTAGTAGTGTCTAGTGTGTCTAGTGGATATGAGCATGTGGGATATGAGTATCTTAGTGTCATGAGTGTAAGTGTCAATTAGGAATACTTGGGTATATATATTGATGGGTATATAGTATCATGTGATACATAGATACTTGGTATGTATCAAGTGTCAATATTGAGTATGAGTATCAAGGATTGGTAACCTAAGATACATATCCATGTGTATAAATATAGATGAAAATATAAGTATAGGGTTTTTCTTGTTTTGTTTTAAGCTTTTTTGAAAAAAATTCTTGAGAAATCGAAAGAAATGTATTTTTTTTAGTTTTTTTTAGGATTTTGCACATGTCTGTGTTCATGGCCGGACTTTGTTTTTTTTTTTTAAGGATTTGGTACATGTCTGTGCTCATGGCCGGACTTTGATTTTTTTTTGTTTTAAGGATTTGAATAAACCCCTAAACATGGCCAGACTTTGAAGAGATTAGAAATTTCAGTTGAAAAGATAAATGGGTTGAGGTATAAGTAAACAAATGATTTGTTCTCAATAAATTAGTTTGTTTGCATAGGGGGGGTTCGAACCGTGCCCATGGAGCCCCCCATCATAACCAACAGGCCACGACCCTTCAGACCTTTCATGATTTTCTTAATTAATTGCTAGACATAATAGTTGTGGTGTCGCGTCCTTTTATTAAGATTGTGGTTCAGTATGAAAAAACAAGTTTAGCCAGTTCATTTGTATAAATTTCTGCTTTATCTGTATATTCCAATATTATTTAGTCAGTTTATTTGTATATTCGAATAACAAGTTTTCTTCCTTAACCAATTCTTCTTTACCTTTCTGATATAGAATGTCATTCAATATTTCTAATACAAATTATTCAGTTATTCTTGAAGTTCATTGATGCTTAAGTTTGAACATGAGCAATTTTCTCTACATTTTTCATTTACAATGCTTTGCTTATTTACGTCAAACATTATACTTAATTATTTGGTTTCCATAATTTTTTCAGTGGAAGAAGAAGTGTATGAGGAGGCTCAAGAGGAAGCACTGAAAGATGAGGCAAGATCGAAGTAGTTTGATCTTGAGCACTTCTTCTACCTCTTGTCATCAAAGTTCAGATGGATTTGGAACCTCTTGTTCTTGTTTTGATGTGTGTGTGTGTGTGTGGGTGGGTGGGTGGGGGGGGGGGGGGGGGTGTGGGGGGGGGTGATGGAAGAAGGCAAGGGTCACTTTTAATACATCTTTCGGCTTAGAATTAAAAACTAGAACTGATCTGGTTGTTGTTGTTGTTCTGACTTTCTAAACTTTGTGAAGTTTAAATTTGTAAACGACATTATTAAATGTTTGTTTTGGAAAGATCTGATTCTGCATTGTGCTGTTATCAGTTATATGCACTTTCAATCTTGTGCAAGGACTAATAATCTTATTGGCTATTTTCACACATTATTAAATCCCTTTCTTCAAAGTTTGGTTGTGCAACTTGCAGGTGACTCACTTGTTCTTTATGGTTTGGTAACAAGTTTTTATATTTTAGGAACTTTTGCTATGTTTTGTTTTTCAGAAGAGCATGTTGGTAGCAGCATGTGGCCTTCTATAGCAATGGTTAATAGTCAAAATGATCTACAAGATTAATTAGGTCTGAATGATCTAATTGGTGCTATTATGTAATGGTTTGTATGACTTGTTTTCTCAGACATTCTCCATTGAGCAGCAGCATTGCTTACAAGGATACTATTTTCATGTTCTTTGGTTTCCTACCCTTCATATCTGAGCATCATAACCCAATTAGCATTATATTCCTGCATTTTTATAAAAAATAAATGGGTCTGAATTTTCGGCAAGCAAATACCGAATTGTCAGCTGCAGCTATCATTTGAATTTTTTTACTCCTTTGAACGTGTATGTTGAAAGCACAACATTCTTTGCACCATAAAATTAAACGACAGTCTTAAACTTTTCTTTTTTGTACTCGAGTTTGCAGCTCTCTATATAACAAACAACAACATCTATTATGGAACATATAGGAAAACTCTTGAACCATAATTTATCACATCTTGTTACAACATTTGCAACATATCACACTTGGATAAAATAAAATTATGAAACATATATCACAGCTCCTGTTACTCAACCACGCCAACTCGAGTACATTTGCAAGATATCACTACTACTGTTACGTAACCACGCCAACTGCAGGAATATTATTCAAGGCCTAAAGAGTTATTTTTGACATAAGCATAAAAAAAAAAAATATCTGCTGCAAAACTTAAAAAGCAAGAAATCACATTGCTATTGACTCCAAACAATACCAAAATAACCAAATATCATCCATTATTATTTTGAGAACAAATCATAAAAATACATGTGCAAACTTCGGCAAACTAATTTATTAAGTTAAAACTCATTTGTTTTCTTGCGGCATAACAAATCATTTGTTTACTTATACCTCAACTCATTTATCTTTTCAACTTGAAGTTTCTAATCTCTTCAAAGTCCGGCCATGTTTATGGGTTTATTCAAATTCTAAATAAAAAAATAAAAAATAAAAAAAATCAAAGTCCGGCCATAAACACAGACATGAGCCAAGTTCTAAAAAAAAAAAAAAAAATCAAAGTCCTGCTAAGAATACAGACATGTGCCAAATCCTCAAAAAAAAAAAAAAAAAAAAAAAAAAAAAATACAATCTTTTTTTTTTCGATTTCACAAAAAAACTCAAAATTACAATATTTTCTTCTTTGATTTCTCAAAAATACAATATATATATGAGGGATCCACATCCCCAATTTTTTGCATCTCCAAACATCCCCATGTTATCAACCGTTGGATCTTGTTTAAGTCGTCCAATCTTAACCATTGATTTGAATGGCTCTAATCAACGGTTAATATTAGATGACTTAAACAAGATCCAACGGTTGCAAACATGAGGATACTTGAGGATGCATAATGGGGGGGGGGGGATGCGGATCCCCCCTCCTTCTCTCTCTCTCTCTCTCTCTCTCTCTCTATATATATATATATATATATATATATATATATATATATATATATAGGGGATGCGGATCCCCCTCTATAAAATGGGGGGGGATGCGGATCCCTCCCTCTCTCTCTCTCTCTCTCTCTCTCTCTCTCTCTATATATATATATATATATATGTGAGGAGGGATCCACATCCCCTCCTATTATGCATCCCCGATCATCCCCATGTTAGCATCGGTTGGATCTTGTTTAAGTCATCTAATCTTAACCGTTGATTATATATATATATATATATATATATATATATATATATAGTAAAGTTTCTTTAACTAATAATTATTTGGTGAGAAAATGTAATTACTTAAAAAGGAGGGGAGATATTTTTAATTATAACTACTCAAATATAAAGAAAACTGAGAGAAAAACAGAGAAAGATTTTATTATAATGAGTAATGCTATTTTTACCTTCAAACTGTCACGCCCCCGGCTCTGCAGAACCGAACGTCTTCGCTGGACGTGAAACCGCGCAAGTCTAAGTTGCGCTCGTGTAAGACAAGCACCAAACGACTGATCGAACAACTAAGTTACAGAGTCGCATAGAAGTTTTCAAGCAAAAAAGTTTTCAAGCAGGACGAGTTTTCGTTCCCTGGATTGGTCAAAAAATCGACCGAAAGTTGGCCCAAAAACTGACAAAAAACAGTCCAAAATTTTGAAGCAAACCCCCATGTTCACGCCCAATTTGCCACAAATCTGTTTAATATTTTCAAAATCTATCCGGTCCTTCACTAATCGGAGCTAAAACTCCGGTTGAAGAATTTTCTTCTCAATATAACCGAGAATTTTTCTGTTCTTTTAGTTTTTATTAATTCGTTTTATGTGTTAAATTATTCGGCCTCCAAAACGACCAAAAATTTAATTTTTTTAAAACTAAAATTTTGTGATACGGAGTGTGCCCCACCAAACGGGACCGCCTCATCGTGTACCAATTGCACCAAAAGGCGCATAGGGTATATCCTGTCGTGTGGGCTTTCGCGAAAGTTGATTCGAACGTGTGTGCACGCCGGAATCAACCCGTATCCGTAAAAAGATTCCGTATCGTAACTTTTGTAAAATATCACCCCATTTTGTGTACACACATTGGAATGCGACAAAACTTGCGCCATTGGATTCGTGGTATCATGATGGTCCTGTGACCCAAGTTTCACGCGATTCTGAGACACTTGACCAAGCCGCCTATTTGCGGGCCCCACGGTTTAACTTTAAGGGCGAATTTGTGATCGGCTTATCGGAATCCAAAATTGGACATACCTTGAGTTCGTATCGTCGTTTAAAATTTGTTTGACCTATAATTTATCCCATTTAGAGACCTTTACCTCTGGCACGTATTTCGGTGCAAGGTGGCCCACACTTGAACACGCTTTGACCCAAAATTACCATTTTGCCCATGTGTCCAAATTGGACGAAAGGGTAGTATTTTCTAGCTATCTCGCTTATTCTGGGAACGTTGATGATATTTATTTCAGCATCCGGAGATGTTCATTCGGAGGCCATTGTTTCTGATCCTTTGTACTTGTCACCTGGACGTTACACTATGCAGCTTTCTTGCCAGGCAAGTATACCTTACCATTGTACTGTGATTTACATTCTATATGGTGCATGTATTTTATTTTTATTATTTAGTTCATATATTTTAACTGCTATATAAACTCTGCGTCCAAGAATAACTTGGGTGCAACGACGGTGACGTCATATTTTGTCTTTATTATATATTATGCATGTCGACCTAGTTTTACGAGACCACCACATGATCATGAGGTATTCATATGTTTCATTGTCCATGACACAGTTGTTACACGATTATGAGTCTCATGTAGGCACGAACTTGCGTATTCGACTGATCACTGGTACGTATGGGACGTACGACGGATAGGGATAACTGTTGATAGAATTTGCATAATTAGAAGCCTTGTCAGTTATTAGAGGTCTCATCGTGTCATGGATATGACATGCATAGAGCATGGGATGGGAAGGACAACAAGTAAGGCGTTTGGGCTCCTTTGCACTTTTCTTGTGTAACCCGCACGCTCCGCCAAAGATGTGTGGTCAAATGACCCCTATATATTATCTACATGCGGCCTCTGACGTTCAAAAGACGTCATGCTTTTTAGGCCCATGATTCTCCGAGAGAATCATGCCAATCACATTTTAGTCAGATAGCCCACGTGTTGGAAAGTTGTTCTCAAAGTGCATTCACATAGGTGGTTAGACGACCCTTTGGATGTTTATCATCAGTATTTTATTGGCATGCTTCTATGTATATTGTTATATCCCTCTGAGGACCTGATCCCTTTTCAGGTGTAGACGATCATGACTATTCGCAAGAGCACGAATCAGGACTTGCTACTTCTCTCTCTCTCTCTCTTTCGAGGAGGTCTTCTCTTCGAACCTCTCTGATCATTAGTTGATGTACTTATTTTGTTTCTCTTATATTCTAGTTTGGTAGTGGATTTGTCTCCACCCAACTACTTGTTCTTATCAAGAATTTTATACTTGATTCAGTTATATAGTTGATTTGTTATTCATTTCTTTATGATTATTTTTGTGGATGAGATTTAGTTATGCCCTGTGACTTTTGACAAATATATACCACTTGTGAATTATTGTTCATAATACAGCGTGCGTGTGTGTTATGGTTTCCATATATTGGAGTCTCCATATACATACGGCTGACATGCTTACGTATTCCTAGTCCTACGTATTTTGGGACTGGGGCGTGACAGAAGTCGGTCCATTTTGAAGGCGTTTTGGTTTCAAGCTATACGAGGGCGTAATGTATGGGATAGCAAGTATATTAATGACAGTTTGTTTGTATTTTTGTTATTTCAAAGAAATATAGCCGACTCTGCATATCAATGTATTCAAAGATGTAAATTACCTTTCGATTATGAATGCAAAGTCATTTTCTTCCTATACAATATGTTCAACTCTGTTGCGAATGTGATTTTAACTCTGTGTTCCAAAGAAAATTTTAAATACATGATCTTGCCTTGTGCATTCGCAAACTAGGCACGCACGACATCACGTCCGCGGGACGATTATCGATTCTATGGAGTCGGAACATGACATGCGACACCTCCATGCTCTCCGGTACTGATGATCCGGGCTTTCCGTACCGACGACACCTCTATGTTTTCCTACACCCATGGCCGACTCCAAGATCTCTCTACTCAAGACAGATTTGAGGATCTCGAACTCGATGTCGAGTACTAGATAAAAATTACATATAGTGCCTCTCTCACCAAAGCCACAATTGCCTTCCCCTACCCCACCTATTGGCTTCCCTTCCTATCTCGGCCCGACGGTCGAGTACTGCGCACATAAAGCGCGCGCAAAACAACTTTTTTGTTCCTGATAAGAGAAGGGGTTCTATCAGTAAATTAGCACAATTGCCATCACTTCCTCCTGAACTCCTCTAACTGATTGCAGAGAAGCTGACGGACGTCGTCGACTACGTCTCCTTTTGCGGCGTCTACAGTCCTTGAGGTCGGCGGTATAGCCCGGGAACACTCCGAAGCAGCTCACATGGCTCCTTCTTCCCTACAACCCTGCCACCACCACCCACTCCTTCTACAGTCTCTCCACCACCATGACCCATAGCTTTGACTGCGACGTCGTCGTCGTCGGCAGAGTCGTCTGTGGCTCCTCCTTCAGCTGGCTCCTGTTGATCGAGTTCGAGATCCAAATGGTGCTACCCTTTTAATAACTAGTATTTTATCTGTGGTATATAATTTTAAGAGAAATTTTGAGTTGTACCCCATTTGTTTTATCATAATTCAAGGTGTATCCCACCGAATTATCATAATGCATAAAATCTTTCACTCTTAATATAAACCGTCAATGACTAATAGTCAACTCCTTTGACGCCCCCCTCCACGTGGACACTTTTGAGACCAAAATACTCTCACATGGCTTTTTAACAGCTGATTTGTGTAGGGATTTAGAGAAGGGAGGGATAGTTTAGAAATTAGAAAAAGAGTTTTTATTTATTACAAATCAGTTGTTAAAAAGTCACGTGAGAGTATTTTTGTCTCAAAAGTGTCCATGTGGAGGGGTCAAAGGAGTTGATTGTTAGTCATTTACGATTTCCGTTAAAAGTGGAAGATTTTATGTATTATGGTAATTCGGTAGGATGCACATTGAATTAGATGATAAAATAAGTATGGTACAACTCAAATTTTTTATAATTTTAAATAATTGTTAAAATAAATTGTATTGAGCTAATATAAATAATTGACCAATATCATTTTAGTACAGAGTGCAATTCTCGACTACCATGACGAATTTTAAGTATTCCGGATCGAGATGGACGCGTTTTTATGTTCCCAGACCCGAGTGTGGTCCGGACCCACTTTTTCAAATAGAATTGAATTAGGTCTCCTCTTTTTTTTTTTTACCCTTCCCACGCCCACCCCATAACACTACCTAGGCGCTGCTGCCAGGGCTCGAGCCCCGTCTGCCGCGCTAATGTCCCTAGGTCTTAACTAGACCATGCCACCGGGCCTAGGTCAAGTTATACGTCTCCTCTTTCTTCTTCTTCTTGCTGTTTTTCAATGGCGGCGGCTGGTGGTTCTCATATCTCGCTGCGCGGCTAGTGGTTCAACCAAGGGAAGGGGATCGCGTGGCTCCTACTTACTTACAACCCTGCCACCACCACCCGCTCCTTCTACAACCTCTCCACCAACACCACCCACAGCTATCACTGCGACGCCGTCTTGGTCAACAGAGTCGTCTGCGGCTCCTCCTTCGGCTGGCTCGCGCTGATAGGTAACGACTCCACCCTCTCCCTCTGGAATCCCGTCACCAAAGCGATTATCGCCCTCCCCCAACCCCAGCTACCGGCTTCCCTTCCATCATGAGGAGGGAGGACCAGCTCGACCAGCATGGCAATTTAATATATCCTGCCTACATTCGTCCCGGTGGCCCGCTCAAGGTATCGTTATCATCGGACCCCACTGGTCCGACTTCTTCGAACTGCTTCGTAAGTGTCGTCCTATCTATGACAAGGGCCTTTGCATACTGCAAGATAGGCGACCAAGCTTGTACCATTAGGGACAGCAATATGGAGCATGGGCACACAGTCAAATCTGTCGTGCTCCGTCATGTCAAGTTTTATGTTCTCAACCTCATGGGCTCTGGTGTCGTTATAGATGTCGACGATCCGTCGACAAGCAGCGAAATTTCCTTTCCTCCCTATATTAACATTTTTGGTCATGAAATTGGGGCTTTCCTCGCAAAGACGGAGGACGACGATCTGTACCTGATGCATTGGTCAGAATCTCAGGGAGACGAGGAGAGGGTGAGCATTAAGTAGTTCAAGTTGATAGTGAACGAAGGGTATCAGTGGGAGCCCCTCCAAAGCCTAGCAGATCATTCCCTTTTCTTGTCAGCGAACCACTTTTCAGTCGTCCGGCCCTCGATCTGGGCACTGCTTTCTGCTACTGATAAGAGTCAGGAGCAACATCATATATTTCAGCGAGTATCGCGGATTGTATCCGACGACTCCGAGGATGGACCTCCATCACATTTCTGTCTACAAAATAGACGAGGGCAGGTTGAAATTGTTGTTGTGCCCTAAGGCAATACTCTCCGACTCGTGCTCTCCGACGTGGTTCATGCCTTCTTGGCAGTTTTTTGGTAAGCTCGTATCTGTTTCTAATGCATTTCTTTTCTATATTTGGGTTTCTAATCTTAACTCATGAGTGCATGATATATATGTTATTCTTACTTGTAGAATATGTATATAAATATGTTTTCCTGTGTATATATAATCGTATGTATATTGTAAGGGCCTCTTAGTATAGGTAATGTTATAGGCTAGGTTGTATAGACATGGATTCAGGCATAGACACGATACAAATTCAAAACATGACGTTCATTTTAAGAAACAATTAGGATATGGGTATGAGTTCCCTATACTAAGAGGCCCTTACAATATACATACGATTATATATACACAGGAAAACATATTTATATACATATTCTACAAGTAAAAATAACATATATATCACTCATTCATGAGTTAAGATTAGAAACCCAAATATAGAAAAGAAATGCATTAGAAACAGATACGAGCTCACCAAAAAACTGCCAAGAAGGCATGAACCACGTCGGAGAGCACGAGTCGGAGAGTATTGCCTTAGGGCACGACAACGATTCCAACCTGCCCTCGTCTATTTTGTAGACAGAAATGTGATGGAGGTCCATCCTCGGAGTCGTCGGATACAATCCGCGATACTTGCTGAAATATATGATGTTGCTCCTGACTCTATCAGTAGCAGAAAGCAGTGCCCAGATCGAGGTCCGGACGACTGAAAAGTGGTTCGCTGACAAGAAAAGGGAATGATATGCTAGGCTTTGGAGGGGCTCCTACTGATACCCTTCGTTCACTATCAACTTGAACAACTTAATGCTCACCCTCTCCTCGTCTTCCTGAGATTCTGACCAATGCATCAGGTACAGATCGTCGTCCTCCGTCTTTGCGAGGAAAGTCCCAATTTCATGACAAAAAACGTTAATATAGGGAGGAAAGGGAATTTTGCTGCGTGTCGACGGATCGTCGACATCTATAACGACACCAGAGCCCATGAGGTTGAGAACATAAAACTTGCCATGACGGAGCACGACATATTTGATTGTGTGTCCATGCTCCATATTGCTGTCCCTAATGGTCCAAGCTTCGTCGCCTATCTTGCAGTATGCAAAGGCCCTTGACATAGATAGGACGACACTTACGAAGCAGTCCGAAGAAGTCGGATCAGTGGGGTCCGATGATAACGACACCTTGAGCGGGCCACCGGGACGTATGTAACCAGGATATATTAAATTGTCATGCTCATCGAGCTGGTCCTCCCTCCTGATGATGGAAGGGAAGCCGGTAGCTGGGGTTGGGGGGAAGGCGATAATCGCTTTGGTGACGGGATTCCAGAGGGAGAGGGTGGAGTCGGTAGCTATCAGCACGAGCCAGCCGAAGGAGGAGCCGCAGACGACTCTGTTGACCAAGGCGGCGTCGCAGTCATAGCTATGGGTGGTGTTGGTGGAGAGGTTGTAGAAGGAGCGGGTGGTGGCGGCGGGGTTGTAAGGAAGTAGGAGCCACGGGATCCCCTTCCCTGCAATCTCTTGTGGTTCAAAAAGGAAGTCATGTCTCGCTCCAGATATCTCGCTAGTTGGTTCAAAAAGGATAGACCTAATTCAATTCTATTTGAAAAAGTGGGTCCGGACCACACTCGGGTCTGGGAACTAAACGCGCCCATCTCGATCCGGAGAAAAAGTGGATTGGATCAGTCTTGAGCCTGTTCCAATCCAGTCTGAGCCCGATCTAATTTGGGCCACATTGGGCCTTGATATGTTTGTTACCATTATATATATATATATATATATATATATATATATATATACACATTTGCAAGACTAATGTTCAACATGCTATAGTATAGATACTCTCAAAAGTTCAACATGCAGTTTATTTTAAATACTTAAATGTATTATTGAAATACAATCTACTGACCAGCATTTTTGACCTATTTTGCCTCCTTATTGACGAGAAATTACTTTTTTAGAGTTTTCTAGGATATGGTCAGTCATTGACTCTTACGCTGGGGTTTGATCATATGACCTTCCCTTCCTTCCCTCCCTATATTAAAGGCCTCAACCATTTGGTTGTGCAACAATTGGTACTTTTTAGAGGGTATGAATACTTAAAATTTCCATTTTCAAGTATTTGCTGGTTCTCCAAGTTAACTCACAGTTTAGAGGGTGCAAAGTAAAATAAGAAAAGATTCCTAATTCATAGATCATAGTTATGAGAAGGAAGAATAATCAATCTCAGTAATATGTTAATATCGCCATTGTCAACAGAGAAAGGACAAAATATGCTTTTATCATCCAATCATGATTCAATATGAAATGTTAGCAATAAAACAATATAATGTATGTCAATAACTTACATCAGTTTAAACTTGGTAAAGTAGAACTTTGACCTCCTTCCTTCTTGTTCTCCTCTTGAATCTTGGTGGTTGGACTTTCAAATATTGGGTAGGATTTTTTGTGGGCAAGTGAGAAAGGGTTTCAGCCATTTTGAGGAATTTATGTTTATAGCATTTCTTTCTTCCATATATATATATATATATATATATATATATATATATTTTCCTTCCATATATGTCCCTCAAAACTTTCATATATAAAGTTAGGTACCCCAAATTATAATAATGGTGGAAAGTCCCCCAAATTACAAACAATATGAGTTAAGAATTCCCGAAGTTAAGTTTAACTCATATTGGATATCGGTCGATATCGATTCGGGACATGCCAAATCATGTCGGTATCGGCAGTATCAGATCGGTGTCGAACGATACTACAAAATATGGTTCAAACCACCATTATGGAGGATACGAAACTATTGAAGTTTATCCGTTGAAGTGTAAATCATTATAACCCCCTTCAACTACTGGATAAAAGTGATAGGTAGCACCAATAGGAAACCCACTAGTAATTAGATTTAACTTTTTAATGGTTGTATTAGGTTCTAGTGGATCAACCTCCATTAGAACTAGATGTTTAAATTGATACCAGTAACGTGCACGTGCGTTGCACGTATTTAATTCTAAGTATTGTTTGTAAAACAATAATTTATCTTGGGTTATTTTTTCGTAATTATAAGTTTTTTTTTAATTTTTTTTTTGAGTATTTACTTGTGGCTTGGACGGATAAGAGGGAAGTTGGTTTCGGTTTTTATTTATCTCCCATAAGTTTAAAAAAAAAAAATTTAATTGGTTGAGTATTTATTTACGGTTCTAGATTTTTAATCTCCTGTAAGTTTAAAAAAAAAATTAAATTGGTTGAGTATTAACTTACAGTTCTAGATTTTTAATCTCCCGTAAGTAATTTAAAAAAAAATTTAATTTGTTTAAAGTTTTATTTATCTCTTCCGTTAGTTTTTTTGTTAAGTAAATTGGTTTAGTATTTATTTACGGTTGGATGGATAAGAAATAAGTTAGTTTAAGATTTTATTTTTCTCTCCTGTTATTTTTTTGTTAAGTAAATTGGTTTAGTATTTATTTACTGTTTGGATGGATAAGAAAGAAGTTGGTTTAAGGTTTTATTAATCTCCCGTAAGTTATTTAAAAAAAATTAATTGCTTGAGTATTTACTGACGGATTAGATGGCTCACTTTTGAGCCGTTTTGAAGCCGCATTATAATAGTAGAGATTTGTGACACTAACATATTGGTATCCACCAAGTGCTTGTGTTGTCCCCAAAGGAACTTTTGTGTCCAACCAAATTAGTGTGTAATGATGTCCTTGTGTCCTAAATAGGATACCTAGTGTTGTTTCATGATACATCGTGATGCGCATGGTTAGATCTTGTTATTCATATGTACTTGCTATTTATAAGTGTCAAATTAGGTGTTTATGAGTCTAATTAGATATACTATCTATATTTGAATGTCAATATGCTATATAAATAGTATTACTATATATTCAAATGTATTAGGTATCTAATTAAGTTATTGTTCATATTAGATGCATATATATTCATAGTTTGGTCGGGGGTATTTTGGTAAGTATCATATATGTGTTTGGTATCAAGGATACCAATTGGTATTGGTTTTGATATGCATATATGCATGTCTGTGTGTGTAACAATTAGTGCTTGAGTGGCATGTGAGTATTAGAGGATTGAGTGTATTCAATTGGTATTGTGCATAGGTGTGTGCATGATACATAAGGGTATCATGAGGGATATGTGTGTATCATGAGTTGGTGTGATACATCAAGTGTATCCTAGAAATACTTGTGCATGTGTTGTAGAATATAAGTTTTAGAACATGTGCACTTGTGTTAGATGTAGGTATCTATGTTAGAGTTGTATGTGCAGAGTTGTTAGATGTTAAGTGTTAGTGAGTATTAGAGCTATGAGTAGGAATGTTAAAGTGTTAAATAGATGTGTGTGTGTGTGTGTGTTCTGGCACCTGCAGGAAGTAGCAAACCTGGAACCAGAACCAGGAACCCAATAGCAGCAGCAAGCAGTCGCACCTGCAGCAGGCAGGCAGGCAGGCAGCTAGATGCTGCAACCAAGTGCAGCAGCAGCAGCAAATGCTGCAGGCAGCAAGCACAGCAATTGCAGCATGTAGCAGCTTGCAAGCAGCAGCAAATGCTGCAGCTCCTGCAGTCGAGTAGCAGCCAGCAGTAGGTAGGTGGTATCAAGATGTGTATATGTGTGAGGTAGTGTATCAGTGGTATTATGAACTGCAAGAGATCGAGTATATGAGTGGGTAGTGTGCACCATGTACCAAAGTTATCTTCTTTCCATGCAGTTAGGAGAGTGTCAGGTTTGTGTAGGTGTTCAAGTGTGTGTATTAGAGTGGTGAATCAATGTAGTGTGTAGAAGGGATTGCATTTGTGTCAAGATGCATCAGTAATCAGTGTACAGCAGGATTGGTGTCAAGTATCCCGTGTCATAGTGTGTGTGAAGGACTGATTGGTGAAGCAACCTTTAATTGTGATATCTACTGTGTAAGAGGGGAGGGGGGGGGGTGGGGGGGGGGGGGAGGGGGGGGGGGGGGGGTGGAGGGGGGGGGGCTGTTGTCCTGGGGCATTGCATATGCAGATAGCAACTGCACAGCAGTGTGATTCCTGCTGTTTTGATGACAGCAAGTTGCTGCGGTTTTGAGACTGCAAGCAGCAGTACTACTGTTGAGATGTTAGTAGTAGGAATTAAGAAATTGATGCAGCAGCTGTGCCATGACAGGGGGTGTGTGTATCTTGTAAACCGTGTGCAGGATTTGGATAGATTGGGGTCGGGTAGAAGTGTGTGCAGGGCTGCATTACTGTGCATTGTTGTGTATCAGACAAGGGAGTGAACATAGTTTCTAATGACTGAATTTGTGTGTGGGTCAGCCATGGATTTTGAGAGTGAGCAGTGGGAGCACTGCACACAGTTCCAGTTTACAGTCTGGTTGCATTTGGTTTGAGTGGTACAGAGTGTAGTTTTATATCAGAAATTAAGTGTGATCCAATCCAGTGTAGTGAGAGTGTGTTCAGTTAGTAGTGTCTTAGTGTGTCTAGTGGATATGAGTATCTTAGTGTCATGAGTGTAAGTGTCAATTAGGAATACTTGGGTATATATATTGATGGGTATATAGTATCATGTGATACATAGATACTTGGTATGTATCAAGTGTCAATATTGAGTATGAGTATCAAGGATTGGTAACCTAAGATACATATCCATGTGTATAAATATATATGAAAATATAAGTATAGGGTTTTTCTTGTTTTGTTTTAAGCTTTTTTGAAAAAAATTCTTGAGAAATCGAAAGAAATGTATTTTTTGAGTTTTTTTTAGGATTTTGCACATGTCTGTGTTCATGGCCGGACTTTGTTTTTTTTTTTTTTAAGGATTTGGTACATGTCTGTGCTCATGGCCGGACTTTGATTTTTTTTTGTTTTAAGGATTTGAATAAACCCCTAAACATGGCCAGACTTTGAAGAGATTAGAATTTTCAGTTGAAAAGATAAATGGGTTGAGGTACAAGTAAACAAATGATTTGTTCTGCTGCAAGAAAACAAATGATTTGTTCTCAATAAATTAGTTTGTTTGCATAGGGGGGGGTTCGAACCGTGCCCATGGAGCCCCCCATCGTAACCAACATGCCACGACCCTTCGGACCTTTCATGATTTTCTTAATTAATTGCTAGACATAATAGTTGTGGTGTCGCGTCCTTTTATTAAGATTGTGGTTCAGTATGAAAAAACAAGTTTAGCCAATTCATTTGTATAAATTTCTGCTTTATCTGTATATTCCAATATTATTTAGTCAGTTTATTTGTATATTCGAATAACAAGTTTTCTTCCTTAACCAATTCTTCTTTATCTTTCTGATATAGAATGTCATTCAATATTTCTAATACAAATTATTCAGTTATTCTTGAAGTTCATTGATGCTTAAGTTTGAACATGAGCAATTTTCTCTACATTTTTCATTTACAATGCTTTGCTTATTTACGTCAAACATTATACTTAATTATTTGGTTTCCATTATTTTTTCAGTGGAAGAAGAAGTGTATGAGGAGGCTCAAGAGGAAGCACTGGAAGATGAGGCAAGATCGAAGTAGTTTGATCTTGAGCACTTCTTCTACCTCTTGTCATCAAAGTTCAGATGGATTTGGAACCTCTTGTTCTTGTTTTGATGGGAGGGTGGGTGATGGAAGAAGGCAAGGGTCACTTTTAATACATCTTTCGGCTTAGAATTAAAAACTAGAACTGATCTGGTTGTTGTTGTTGTTCTGACTTTCTAGACTTTCTAGACTTTGTGAAGTTTAAATTTGTAAACGACATTATTAAATGTTTGTTTTGGAAAGATCTGATTCTGCATTGTGCTGTTATCAGTTATATGCACTTTCAATCTTGTGCAAGGACTAATGATCTTATTGGCTATTTTCACACATTATCAAATCCCTTTCTTCTAAGTTTGGTTGTGCAACTTGCAGGTGACTCGCTTGTTCTTTATGGTTTGGTAACAAGTTTTTATATTTTAGGAACTTTTGCTATGTTATTGTTTTTCAGAAGAGCATGTTGGTAGCAGCATGTGGCCTTCTATAGCAATGGTTAATAGTCAAAATGATCTACAAGATTAATTAGGTCTGAATGATCTAATTGGTGCTATTATGTAATGGTTTGTATGACTTGTTTTCTCAGACATTCTCCATTGAGCAGCAGCATTGCTTACAAGCATACTATTTTCATGTTCTTTGGTTTCCTACCCTTCATATCTGAGCATCATAACCCAATTAGCATTGTATTCCTGCATTTTTTTAAAAAATAAATGGGTCTGAATTTTCGGCAAGCAAATACCGAATTGTCAGCTGCAGCTATCATTTGAAAAACATCGACTCCTTTGAGTGTGTATGTTGAAAGCACAACATTCTTTGCACCATAAAATTTAACAACAGTCTTAAACTTTTCTTTTTTGTACTCGAGTTTGCAGCTCTCTATATAACAAACAACAACATCTATTATGGAACATATAGGAAAACTCTTAAACCATAATATTATCAGATCTTGTTATGACATTTGCATCTTATCACACTTGGATAAAAAAAAAAAATTATGAAACATATATCACAGCTCCTGTTACACAACCACGCCAACTCGAGTACATTTGCAAGATATCACTACAAGATATCACTACTACTGTTACATAACCACGCCAACTGCAGAAATATTATTCAAGGCCTAAAGAGTTATTTTTGACATAAGCATAAAAAAAAAAAAAAAACTGCTGCAAAACTTAAAAAGTAAGATATGGACTCCAAACAATACCAAAATAACCAAATATTATCCATTATTATTTTGAGAACAAATCATAAAAATACATGTGAAAACTTTGGCAAACTAATTTATTGAGTTAAAACTCATTTGTTTTCTTGCGGCATAACAAATCATTTGTTTACTTATACCTCAACTCATTTATCTTTTAACTTGAAGTTTCTAATCTCTTCAAAGTCCGGCCATGTTTATGGGTTTATTCAAATTCTAAATAAAAATAAAAAAATTCAAAGTCCGGCCATGAATACAGACATGTGCCAAATCCTCAAAAAAAAAAAATCAAAAAAATACAATCTTTTTTTCTTCAATTTCACAAAAAAACTCAAAATTACAATATTTTCTTCTTCGATTTCTCAAAAATACAATATATATATGAGGGATCCACATCCCCAATTTTTTGCATCTCCAAGCATCGCCATGTTATCAACCGTTGGATCTTGTTTAAGTCATCCAATCTTAACCATTGATTTGAATGGCTCAAATCAACGGTTAATATTAGATGACTTAAACAAGATCCAACGGTTGCAAACATGAGGATACTTGGAGATGCATAATGGGAGGATCCCCCCCCCCCCCCCCCGGCAGAAGTTGAAAGGATTTTTTTATTTTATTTTTGGTCCGAAATTCCTTTTTTGCTTTTGTATCATTTCTCTCCATAGTACTTATTATTGATTGGAGTATGTGATGGTACCATCTAATCCTATATGGTCTACCGACCTATTAGATTATAGAGAAGTCTGTTATCAATAGTGAGGGATCGATTTTGACATTTTTCTTTAAAATTTTATTTCACATAAAAGTACAGTGATGATCTCTTGAAGATTAAAGTAAGCTTTTGTTTCTCTATAGAAGTATGATCTTCTTTTTCTTCTTCTTTTTTCATAAAAGACCGGGTTGAGAAGTCTACAATCAATGAGTGACTCAGTCCAACAAAATCTAAAAATTTAACAACATGGATAATTTTATCTTTCTTACATTAAGTGGTTAAATTATTACATAATAGACGCTGAATATAATTTTATCAAAAATATCCTATCGAAAAATACTATTTTTAAAATAAATTTAATATTATGTTATATTTGGTACATAAAATAGTATTAACAATTGTAAAAAAATGGTATTAACAATTGTAAAATACGTTGCACACGATGTGTGCAATGACACTATATATATATATATAT
Organism: Iris macrosiphon; assembly: GCA_036927795.1. Classification (NCBI taxonomy): domain Eukaryota; kingdom Viridiplantae; phylum Streptophyta; class Magnoliopsida; order Asparagales; family Iridaceae; genus Iris; species Iris macrosiphon. The sequence continues at coordinate 186,809 of JAYESA010000449.1, forward strand.
ATATATATATATATATATATATATATAACATCAATTTATATATATACCACGATCAAAATGGATTGGACCGACACATGGATCAATTTTTAGGATTGAACTCATATTGGACAAAGTCGACCCGGCCCAATTGACATATCTATATATGAGTTATGTGTGGGGCCACCATATAATATTATCAAACATGTTACATCATGAGTATTTTAGTGTTTCTCTAGCATTATTTGATAAGTATGTAGTGGTTTCTTTGGAGCGTTTAACCTTGAAAAGTGGACCTACGTTACAAAATAAAAAAAAATTAAGCATTGTAAATATGAACGTTACAATATGAATGTTACTATAAGAGAGTTATTATTAACATATCGAGAAAATAAATCTACAAAACAAAAACAAAAAAAACCATAAAAAAAATAACACAAAAATAATCAACAAAAAAAAACCAAACCAAATAAACCCATAAAAAAACCCAAAAAAACCAAAAAAAAACCAAAAATCACATTTTCGCCAACTGGCTTTCCCGTCCAAAAAGTCGACTTTTCGCCAACTGGGTTGGCGAAAATCAATTTCTTCAAAATTTTGCCAACCGAGTTGACAATATGTATCAAAATTTTAAAATTTCTCAAAATTCTATCGTTATATTTAATTAATATAAATTTATTATTGGTACAATAAATTTTTTGTTCCTCTAACGACCAACTATTTTATTACACTCCAAAACCCAAAATCCAAACATGCTGCCAACTCTCTGTTGCTTCAGTGCCGTTGACGCAGATAATTTCTCTCTCTCTCTCCAATTTCCCCCAATTCTCACAATCTTTCACAATGCACATTATGTTGGATTGTATCTCGTTTTCGGTTGAGCCCTAAAAAAAAAAAAAACAATAGAGTTGATAATTTTAGTCTCACATCGAATATGAGTTAGGATCATGAGGTGTAGAAGATAATTGTAATTGGTTTAGTCCTTACATGAAAATTCCATTTGAAGACATATGAGTCCAGTTCAATATCGCACCTCATAGGCTAATTCCGATTCGGGTCACACCGTGTTCCCAACAAGTAGTATTAGAGCCCAAGGTTACGTGACTAGTTTGAGCGTCTCTAATTGATTCGAGACAAATGGTGCTGAACGTTCATGGATTATATGATTTCTTCTTAAGGTTGAGTAGGAGCATCAGCTACACGAATTGGCTTTAAAGATGGATCTGACGAGTCCAAGGTAGAGTAAGACGAATTAACTTTAAAGGTGGATCTGACGAGTCCAAGGTGGAACAAAACGTTGTGGTTGGCACACAATGGTAAGGTAGCCCTAAGGTAGCCGGGGTGTGCTAAGGGTGCTCAGCTAGCGGGAACAAGCAAAGGTAGCCGGGGTGGGCTAAGGTTGTTCAGCTAGCGAAAACGAGTTAAGGTGAAGATTGTTGGATTGTATCTCGTTTCCGGTTGAGCCCTCAAAGAAAGGTGACAATGGAGTTGGTAATTTAGTCCCACATCGGATAGGAGGTGGGATCATGAGATGTAGATAATGTGATTGGTTCAGGCTTTACATAAATTTTTTTCTTTTAAGTCATATGAGCCCAGTCCAATATCGTACCTCATGGACCAACTCCGGTTCGGGTCACACCGCGTTACCAACACATTCCCACCACCACCACCGCCGCCATAGTCATCCCCTGAAGCTATAGATTCTCTGCGGAGATGCGGATGATGTGGACCCCACCGGCGGCCGTCTTCTTCCTCCTCCATGCTCCGGCCGTCGCCGGCCAGGACTACGGCGAGGAGAACTCCCCGTCGGCGGCGCTGAACCCGTTCTTCGCGCAGGTGATCTACGACCGGCTCCTCAGCGCCACCGACAGCCTCCCTCCCACCGCCGACGAGAAGCTCCACTTCTGCATCGCCGACATGTGAGCAGTCTGCTCCACTCTACAGCCCACCCCTCCCTCCGTGCCGGCGTCGTGTCGGGCGCGTGTCGGATACGGCGCGGACACGCTTCTTGAGTTTTTTTTTTTTTGGTTTATCTGACTTGTGTTTTTGTTGTTTGTTGGGGTGTGGGCGGCAGGAAGAAGGAGATTGACTTGGCGTTCAACTTCTCGTCGGATCTCACCTTCATGAACAACTGCCTCAAGCATACCAACGGTGAGACCCCTCCCGACACAAACTCAATTTGGTGGTGTAGCAGAAGTAGAACGCATTAGTATTAGTATTAGCATTTTTTTTCAATGACTAAACCGCCTTTTTTTTCCCTCCGGTCTACCCTAGGCGGGTTCCTAGGCGCGCTTAGGCAATCATCACCTTAACCAGAGAATTTTTTCTCAGTTCGAGACGAGCCTTCTCCAACCCGCACACCTAGGCCGCCTAGACGCACGTAGGTGTCACATGTGACAACATAGGTAGGTAGTGTATAAAACACTGCTCTAAAGGACAATTGCTGCATTCGTGTGGCAGCATTGGCTCATTGCCTTCTAGTGGTAAAGAATCCAATTCCATCATGATTTCCTCGGTGCACGATCTCATCGGAGAGATGGACCTCGAGATTCAACTTGAAGTTTCCAACAAAATAAAAGCCAAAAAAAAAGAAGAAGAAGAAAGGAAGAAGAAGAAGAAATGCACAGGAAATACCTTGCAATAAAATATGAGAGACGGGAAGAGAATGAAAAGAAGAAGAAAATCCAAAAGATTTTGTGTACAATCTATCCCCTCTCTTTAACAAAATTTCTATGTATACAGATTTTGTTCTCCAGGGCAAATTTGGCAGGATAATTCCTAAGAAATCTCAACAAACATAATAAGTCAACAAAATCCTTTAAAAATTCGAACTACCAAGATATTTAGTATTTAAAAAATTTATCTTTTACATTTTAAATAAAATCCAACATATATTTATAACGATATTTAGGGAACTTAGTTACGTATCATGTTCCATATCTTGGGAGTGGGATGTGATAGTAAAAATCTCTTTGTATACAGATTTTGTCATGCAGAGCAAATTTGATAGGGTAATCCCTAAGAAATCTCAACCACCATAATATGTCAATAAAATCCTTTATAAATCGAACTTCCAAGATATTTAATATTTTAAAATTTATCTTTTACATTTTAAATAAAATCCAACATATACATATAACGATATTGTGGGGGGGGGGGGGGGGGGGGGGGGGCGGGGAGCAGGGTGCGACATAGTGTTACTAGTATGGTAGAGAGGGAATGTTGCTTTTATTCAGTTTAGAATACCTAAAATTGGTCATAAATATGTGCCATAGACGTATCAGACACGACACCGACACTCGAAAATACACCTGTACACACTTTAAAAGTAATGCCTTGTCATGTTCGTGTTTGTGCAACACAGGTAGCAAGTAGCTTTATTCTTACAGCTTACTTATGTGATGATAGATGTGTTGGAGAATTAATACATTATTTTGACCTTATTGGTT